>JAZHYW010003875.1:0-108452 GCA_037355805.1 Ixodes ricinus | reverse complement strand
ACACTGTCTGTACTATTGAAATGAGAAACAGTCCCGGTTGTGGTTCGTTTGTTTATTGCCTTCACTACGCAACCGTTAGAGCAGTGTTGCAGTGATATGCCGACCATGACAAGAAGCAACAAACGCCGATGTTTTTGTCAGTAAGGGTCAGATGTGAATAGCAAAAAACTGTAACATAAAAGTCCTTTGCACCACTTTCATTTTCATATTCTTGTGCTCTGATTATCTGTGTTCAGATTTACGGCTCGTTCGTGTTGTGTTGCAGTACTCTTTACTCTGTAAATGATCCTCCAGTACACTGAAGTCGATTCTCAAATCGCCCTTTGTGGTAACAATGCCCAGATTGCTCGTTATCTTCTAACAGGTCAGAATCGTGCGCAGTTTGTTGTATACCAGTAACGTACTTTGAAGAATTTTCCTCGAGAAGTAACGCCCTGCGCTTGCTGTAAATATTTTCACCGGCTTAGTTAGTTCCATCGAAATGTATACGGTCAGACTCTTTCAGAAACAGTTGCGTAAATACTGAACCCGCACGGTCGTGGTCCATCATTTTCAGTCCGCGAGAAAACAGGTCCCATGTTCTTCGGTTCCCAGGAGAATAATTATAATTAAGATCCCATAAATGTGAATCACCATTTCAAAGAATGGTAGACGGTGCCTACTTTCGAAAACTGACCGCCGCCTTGCTGATTAACTTTGTGAGTTGTTGCCTTTGGGAGCATTTCCAGCGGAAACCTTCATCTTTACACCCAAATGAGGTTACAATCGGCATGCCGATGCCTTCGCCGCGTCACCATGGCTATTTTTCAGCCGCTAACAGGATTGCTCACTGCGCCACAGCCCGCCCATTGCTCTGTCGAAAACCAGCCGGCTAAAGGTAAAATGCGTTTGATGACATTGCGGCAGATTACCAGAAATGTCACATATACAGCATCAAATGTTCTCGCAGCTCAGAAGATTACCAGATTATCTTCATAGAAATGCCAGTACTTAAAGGTATATTTCCATAGTTATCAGTTATGTTGTTTAGTATATCAAGATTGTTTATACACGCATAAGAATTGTCCATATTCAGTTCATTAAGACTTAGACGCCATTGTAGCAGATTCAAACTGCTTTATGGTGTTGTTGACGCACGTTCGACATCATCGATATCGACAGGTGTCATCGACGCCGAGGCATCTTTTTGCAGCAAATATTGTTGAAACCAGATTCTGATGATTGATGACCGGATCGCCGTCGACGAGGAGGCATCCCACCGTTCCGATGTGTCATCCGTTTCAGGGACGGTAAACATGTTTCGTCCGGCTACCGAAATGCCCACAGATTTACGAAACGAAAACCGCCATTTAACTCTAATGGTGAGCCACGGTGTTTCAACTGCGACCTCTACGGACATATGTCTGCGAACTGCAATAAACCACATAAGCCAGAGCGCTGCAGAAAATGTGACCGAATAAAACATCAAAATGCGGACTGCACAGCCGGCGCCAGCGGAAGTACGACCGTCATTAATCATCACATCCAAGACAAACAGAAAGCGAACGCGCGCAAGGAGAGGTATTTTCAAGGAACGTTGACGGAAAACCTATCCGAGCTTATGTTGATCTCGGAAGGCAATGCGTCCAACCTCGCCAGATGGACGCCGATGACTTAGGAATCTGCTACAGCGAGCCGTCTATAGAGTCTATGACTGGAGGCTATGGTTCTGGTCAGGTTCTGCCGTGTAGTATCACAGAAGCAAGTGTCACAGTATACCAAGCAATAGCTCGCGCACCAATCAACGTCGTTCCCCGTAAGGCGCAACAGACTTGTGCCTATCTGAAATACTCTGCTAAAGATACTGTATTTCAAAGACTTTTTGAATTATCCTGTTATCTTGCAAATACTTTTGATCGAGATGTATTTGATGCTGTATGTAATTTACATTTCTGAGTATCCTGTACTGAGTATCTCAAATACATTTTTTTACATTCAGCCATTTTCGGAGTTTTTCGGTATGAAGTAGCGTGGGTGTAGCACGAGCAAACGTGAATGCTGTTTCGAGCAACCAAATCCTGTTGCTAGCTCCAATAAGCCATGGTGACTTAGACTAAGCTCGTGAAGACAATCGCTCTTGTGCCGATTGTGACTTATATTTCACCCCAAAGTTCGTAGAATGAAGGTTTTCCACTCGTCTTCCCAAAGGCACCTTTTGTTTCCTAAAGTTTCCTCCAAACAATCCTTAAAGGGGCGCTGAAGTCAATTTTCGTAAAATGTCGTTTTTGATCTTATATTCTTTAAAATGTGTTAGTTCTCACATTTACCAAGTCTTAAATTACGAAACCACCTATTCATACTCAGGGCAAGAGAAAAACATGTGGACTTGTTTTTCTCGCGGACTACATTGTGTGGACCGATGAAAGTACTACAATACGTGCAGATTCCGAGTGATTTTATTATAACTTGTTTCGAAAGAGAGTCTGATAGGTACACATTTCGATAAGACTCCTCTTTTTCACCGCCGGTGAAGCCATCGCTTGCAACTCGCTGCGAAGCGTGGAACACCCTTCGTCGACCACTTCGCTCGGAAGAAAATTCTTCCCAAAAAGGGTGTCGCGATTTTTGAACATGCTTTTAACAAGAAAATAAGCTACGCACGATTGTGATTTCTGACTTGTTAGGATGCTTAGAACGTCTAGATGGAGTTGTTACCACAAAAGGACGATTTGAGAATCGACTTCAGTGCCCCTTTAAGCTGAAGGGATCATTTTACAGAAGTAAAAATTGCTACACTGAAGCGCAACGCAGAACGGGAAACGACCCACGACAAGAATGTAGACTTTAGTGTCAAGAAACTAAGAAATATAAGAAAATGAAAAGTGGACACAAAAAGAGGGACACTTTTATGTTTAGTTTTTTGCTTGTTGTACATCTGACCTCGCTACGGCAAAAACGTCGAGGTTTTTTAATTTTATTCTTGTCGTAAGTTCGGCACTTATCGCTTTTGCAAACACTGTCTCTAAGCGAACACTGATAAGTAGAGAACAAGATAACAAACGAACTACGAGCGGGATGACCTCTCAAAATTTCCAACAAAGCGTCCCCCAACGTTGAGTGCCTTTCTCAACGCAACTTGCTTGAAGAAGGTGCGACCAGTGCCGTGGCTATTATGTGGGATCTCTTTGTTATCTATTCAATTTTCGTATATCCAAGTTTGTTTATAGTGAACTTCCCATATACACTCCATGCAGCGCGACCAGCGCGCGCCGCGCGGCGGTCACCGAAGGTATAGGCAATGAGAACCCCAGCGGAACGAAACCACGCCGCGTACGTTGGTACGCATTGAAGTCGGAGCGGTGCGGTTGCGCTGGGTTGACAGCATGAGCTGCTGCGTCGTTTAGTGCTCCAATAGTTATGTGTCGTATCTCATGGGGACAAAGTTTCACACTTTTTCAACTCGCCGATATTTTGCGGGACAGCGACAACGATGTACCCGTGCCATACGACGCGATAAATTTGGTCTCCCGATCATGTCTGCCACAGTGTGGGCCAGTAACGCCGCGTTCATATGTTAGCGCCCCCATGGGACGAGCGGAAATGCCATCCCACACTCGCGGGTTATGCAGTGCCAATTTCGTTGGAGGAATGCCCTCCAAAGAAGTTTCGTCCCCATTGTACGTGTCGATAATATTTCCGGACCAGCATGGCACGCAGTGTGCACTTTATGAAGAAAGATTCGGACGGTCCAAAAAGTGACAAATATGAATCTAAGGAAAACTATAATGAAACTTGAAATCACTGGGCAATCGGCTTTTGCGTATGGAAGTTTATGTGGTGTGCTTCCTTTTTTTGATGAGCCTCCTTTTGGATGTGGAAACGCCGACACCCCAAGTCCTGTAGAAAACATTTTTTTTTCACAGATTTGGAGCTACCTATCGTAAAGTTGTTCGAACTGAAAGTACCATCCACTCGTCCCTTCCTACCTGCAAAGTGTGCACCTCCCACGACGAGTGGTAGTCTCTTGACAGCCTCTGACGGTTAAAACCTGTTCCCATTCAGTTACGCGGCCCGAACTAAATTTTCACCTGGTTTCGCTGTGCCACCTCATTCGAAACATAACTTGCACACCTGCTGTCTTAATGAAACCTGGCACACTTAGTGCACACACTTAGTGAACATCTCACTCGTCTCCAAATATCATCGTCCAAGCAGACCTACTGTTAAAGGGTGGTGAGCTGGACTAGTTTAACCGGTTACACATGATTAAAATCGTCGTATTTCCTGTCTTCTGTTTTCTTCAACAGTTTCATAACGTTGTTCGTTGATTGTAATCATGTGAGTCCTACTGTTCTAGCGACGAGCTAAACAAATTTCCTACTAAGAAAGTGGTGAACACACTTTTCTTTAGTGAAAATCTCACTCGCCTCTAGATATCATTGTCCCAGCAGTTCTACGTTTACAGCGACGAGCGAAACGAATTTCCCACTTAGAGCAATTATGGTGGCGGCCATCTTGCTTTTCGGAAAAATGCTCGAACCCCTTTTTCGACTGCCACTAGAGACATTACCCCTATTGACGGCTCAAACTCAATATATAAGAAGCGGAGAACAGCTAGATGCCCTTCTTAGGTTTGCCCCAGCACTCATGCAACGTCACCCTCAACGTATCGGCTCAAAAAGCAAACGTGCCGTCCGTGCACGCTTCCGCCGCCACAGCTTGGCATGCGAAAAGGCGCCGCAGGCTGCTGAACGCGCCTCACTGTCGAACGCCAGCTCCACTGCTAGCGGCGCTGCGCGCGTTTTTCAAAGCGCCCCCTATAGTTCCCGCACGGAGCGGATAGGGAATATGGATTGTAGCTAAACGATGCGTTTAAGGCGCGTCGCAGGACGCCTAGACGTACGTTTCAGCGATGTCACTATAGCTGAAGCGACCTCTTTTTTTTCTTTTTTTCTTTTTTTGTTTCAGAAATGTTTTGTAACATGTATCAGTGATATCCTGCTCCTTATAGTTGGACTGCATAAAATAGCCCTACGATGTCTGTTTTTTGCCGTTTTGTGCTGTCGCGCACTAATACACCATTCCGGTAAGCCAGATTTGCGCAACTGTATAATTATGTTTGTCACTGACGTCGATACAAATTACCCGATGCAGAAGTATCTTCAGAAGTAATTGAATTACCTTTCAAAGTATTTGTACTCAACTCAAGATATTTTACAGTGAAAGTAACTTGAGTAGAATTTTAAATACTTCTTGAAGCAGGTATTTAGTAACATAACGTAAATACTTTTATCGAGTATTTTGTCCAACACTGGGCGCAAGCGAAATCCCCTTTTCGGTGGACTGTCCTTTACTGAGCAAGCTGCATGTCACAATCGTGCGAAGAAGGAACACGCTTCGCGTTTGTCGAGCAACACGGGAGCTTTGCTCATGACGAGGACCAACTTCGATACGTACGATTTCCCGATCTTCCGTCACGTCTCCAGACGTTATGGGCCAAGGAGGTCTGTTGTGATTCCAACGAGCTACCTGAGGGTCATTCATCTGACGACCAAGGAGTCCGCGGCAGGACACGTCTTTGTTGACGCACAGTTGCGGATGCCAGAAGGCAAGGCAGACTGTTTGCCTGCTTGTGTAATCAACTTCACAGAAGGTGGCGACATGGTTTTGCCTATCTTGAACGTAACCAGTTTTAACGTTATTATATTGAAAGGCGATGTAAAAGCCAGAGACTCCTGGTGTTCAGAAATGTCTGAAACCGCCATCAAGCGAAGGGCGACGGATCTCCTGGAACCGATCAAGGCGGAAGATGTACGAAGAGGACCTTATGAAACTGCTGAAGAATTGGATGAGCTGCTCAATTTCTTCAACGCGTACCGATACTGTTTTGCAGCTAATGTCTTCGAGCTTGGCTTGACTAGTGCAGCGGAAATGAACATTGAGACTATTGCTGGTGCGATGCCAGTGTTGTTTTGTCTGTACCAACTAGCCTACGACCGACACAGTCGAGTAAACCAGGCCCCTGAGGCACTGAAAAAGGCGGGTGTGGTGTGCGACTCGTCAGAAGAGTATGCGAGCCCATCACTCGTTGTGAAAATGAAAGCAGGAGAGGAGCGTCTTTGTGTCGACTGCAGAGCGCTCAATGTAATTACTAAGAAGGAGAAGTCTCCTCTACTGCTTATATACTCTCAGAAATAGAGGGCGTAGTGCTTACATTCCTTGTTCCCTATAATACACCCCAGAAGTTAAGTTTGACGTACAGCGCACTGTTGTCGAACCGAAGGTACCAACTTTCATGAGCTGCTTGATAGCCGAGTGGCACAGCTTATTAAAATAGCTAATATACGTGTTGCTGTATTTAAAAAAAAATAATCAAGGTTTTCTTGGCTTTACGGCAAATTCTTATTGTTTTGTTTGTTTGCTTTTTAGTGTTTGATACGTACTTCAGAATTTTAATAAGTTATATCGCACCGTTATCAAGCCGCTCGCAAAATTTGAGGCCGTCAGTTCGACGTGAGTGCGCTGTACGTCGAACTTAGGTTTCGGGGTGCATTATATGGTGCCAATGTGTGTAAGACTACACCATTTTTCTTGATATTGCAGACGTTCTAGTAAAAACGACAGCAGAAAAGAAACTGCTTTACGACCCTGGATCTAGCTTCTTGCTATTACTAAGTTCCCATGGCTAAGGAGTTCCAAGCAAGGACTGCTCTCCTGACACCAGACGGACATTACGGGTGTTTGAAACACTCCAGCGGTCTTGCAACGTATAATGAATGCTCTCCTCGGACCGTTGCGATATGGTGTCACCCTGGCGTACATGGACGACGTCCTTATCCCTCACAGAGACTTTGATGAGGGTCTTGCTCATCTCGAGCAGGGCTTCCAGGTTCTGCGAGCTGCGAGCCTTACGCTTCATGTTAGCAAATGCACCTTCATGACCGGCGCAGTCACGTATCTGGGCTTTGAGATCAAAGCGACCGGACTCAGCACCAGCGGCTACAAAGTCAAGGTTTTAATTGACTTTCCAACACCGTCAAGAGTGCATGAAGTACGACAGTTTGTTGGACTGGTAGTTACTTCAGACGGTTTGTCAAGAATTGGGCAACACTCGCTCAGCTCTTAACACAATTCCTTAATAAAGATGCACCTTGTTAGTGCACAGTGACAAGGACATAGCGTTTGGGGTCTTTAAACAGCGTTTGTAAGAGCGTCCTGTGTTGGTCTTCTGCGACCACGAAGTCCCGATTGAAGTCCACACCGATGCCAGCAAAAGAAAGCAACTCGGGATGCCCACGGCTGCCACAACTACAAAGTGACGGACAGTGCCACCCCGTAATGTATGTAAGTCGCCAAGAGTCAGAGGCAGAGCAGCGATACCATTCCTATGAGTTGGAAGCACTCGCTGCGGTATGGACGTTGGAACGACTGCGGACGTACCTTCTGGGAATTGACTTCACTCTTGTCACAAACTGCAGTGCTCTACGCGGCACAATAAGCAAACGTGATATTCTGCTCCGAGTAGCGTTGGTAGTTGTGGTTACAAGAATCCACCTTCATGGTTGTTTATTGGGAAGCAGCCTCTATGCAACATCTTGATGCATTGAGGAGGTCATCAACAGAACCTGCAGAAGAAATGGAAGCTAGTGAAGGATTTAATATTTACGCTACAGTCATCACCGACGCGAAGGACTGGATGGTTGCTGCTCAACAACTGGATGCCGAAGTGAAACAGATCAAAGAAGTTCTAGAGAGACCTGCGCTGTCGGCGGATGAACGACGCATCCACTCGAAATATGAAGTTCAAAGAAATGTTATCTTCCGAAACACCGACGGAAACTGGACAAGGCTATTGTGGCTTGTGCCAAAACCACTACGATGGCAGGTAGTGCGACGTTCCCATGATGAGCTCGGACATGTTGGGACGGAAGAAACAATCAAACGGATGAAGGAGACATACTGCATGGTTCACGGGAATGATGCGCTATGTGCAGACGTACGTGGCTTCGTGCGCGGAGTGTCTTTACAAGAGTCCTACAGGCAAGAAAACAGGCATGCTGCGTCCTATCGGGAGGATCGGTGTTAGGCTCCTGAAATCTCTCAAGATGTGAGGAGTGCTCCGGGCGAGCAAAATATGATATTTGTAGCTCGCGTTTCGGACATGCGTAATTACGTTTCCCCACTACTCTTTATTATGCTTCGTTCCATTAAAAGTGCCAGCGTAGCAGAGGTTACAAGAACGAGTTCCGAGCTTTCAGTGTCCCTGCCAAGCCCGCGCGCTCATGCAGTGCGAGCATCGTTTGCTTTTACATGCTTTTACAAACTTTAACAAGTAGCTTCGGCTTCGCTATCAGGTAATGTGAAAAGTACTCACGGGAGCTATGAAAGAATGCAATACAAATAATAAAGCTTAAAGGAATGTTTGATGGGACGTTGAGGCGGCGAGCTGCATAATTCTTTTTTCTTTCTTCGTTTTTTTTAGTTGCCTTGTTATTGTGCTTGTACAGATGCTTACAGACGCTTGTATTCGAATGTGGCTCGTTGATAATCGTACGTTACAAGGCCGGTTTTATCGGCCATATCGCGTGGTTGTGCAGTTAGCAGTAAGCGGGTTTCACATGCAGTGATTTTGGCCTAGAGTGGTTCTGATTTCTGCCGTCGTGGCACTCTGGCAAGCCGCGGCGGCTGAGCGGCACGGCTCCACCAGTATAGAACTTTTTCGTTGCTGCAGAGCGGCCACTTCCGCGCAGGCCACTCACTGCGCGGCGGGAGATCACGTGACAGGACGAGAAGCATTGCAGGAAAGCGGGCACATAGGACGACGGTGTTTTCACGTTCTTGAAGCAGACGACAAACAGAGAAAGTACGCAAGCGACTGGTTTGCGGTTCCTTTTTTTCCGGCGGGCCGAGCTTCTTAGCTTTAGCAGTCGCGTCGGAACTGTTCAGGAGATTACAGAGAGGGGGATTGCTGTCCTCCTCCTCGGAATTTGATTTCGCAATGAATTACGCAGCTCTTTTTTTTTTTTACTTTCCTCGCGTGAGTACCAAAAAAAAAAAAGAAATTGGGTTGTGGGGATGTTTATACAGCGTGTAGTTGGTCAGCCATTTAAAGTTGCGACGAGTCTCCAGCTGTAGATGAGCAATTTAGCCAGTGCAGTACAAACCGCTAGCCTGGGGTCTTTAACGTGCACCACGCAGTAGTGATACACGACCGCACGCCGGTACGATGCTCATCCAGATCGAAACGGGCAGGGGTGCCTGAGTACCAACTGTAGCGAGCGCAAGAGACGCTAATCAGAAGCGGCTTGTGCGAGCGCTAGTGAGAAAAACAAAGAAGAAAAAGAAAGAAGCTGAGCGACATTGACGTGTCTTCTCCAACACAGATCGTCAGCACCAAGTAAGACAAAATGTATCGCGCCCAGTTCAATCAACTGCTTATCAGTAAAGTATCGAAGCGTCGGGTTCTTTGGGACGCGCAGCTCAAATAATTTAGGAACAATGCGATCAAAGGTACTCTTCCAGTCTCCGTAGACGGACATACTCGGATCGCGAGCATACCTCCATTTCGGAAATACCAACTACTTCAACGCCGTCCAAGAGGTTCGGGTCGGCCATATCAGTTGGAGTCTTTACATCCGAGGAAGCCGTTGCCCGTGACGCTGCCGAGGATGATCCAAAATATCAACATCCGCGGCAACAACATATAAAAAAAAAACATACACAAATAAGGAAAAAATTGTTTTAGTATTTCAAACGCTTTTTTCTTTTATTAAGAGTAAAATTAAAGAGGAAAATGAAAAATAAGGCATTAAAATTGTTGTTAGAAGCCGCTGTAACCGACTGTGCTCATCTGCTTGCTGCAAGCAACATTGGCCATCGCAACGTCAGAAAACGCTCATGTGGAATGAAGCCTCGCAATCCATGCCGCCGCACCCTAGCGGCAGCGATTTCGGCCGCGAGATCGCTGTATGTGAAACCCGCTTTACATGGTCACGTCTTGCGGACGCGCTAACGCTTCCTGTCCTGAGGGCAACGGGCCTATAGGCCTCCTGCGCTGAATCGGAACAGGCTGTGGCGCCTTCACTTTGGGTAGTAAAAGCTCACCAGAGTGGACCTCGCACTACTTATGTCAGCTTGGCTGAAATTCCTTCTTTCTGTGAGCTGCTGAAGAACGGAAAAACACCTTCGGACGTCCGAAATCGGCAAGATTCAACACCGCAACACAATTGAAAGTGCCAGATTCATGCCACCACCACAAAGAGTATGTATCTTATCTATATGTTGTGACGTCAGAACATCTGTGTCGCTACGCTTTTATTTTATACAGTGGAGGGGCGGACATGCTGTACTTCATTCGGATTCATATTTTGTGTATAAAACTAAAATAAACACTCACTACTATATTCAGCGGGAAATAGAATTGGGAGAAAAGAAGAAGACGATTGCAGGCTTCTCATTTCGGACTTCTCAATATATTTGCGCCAACAGCGATCACCTGTCGCCTTCGGGAGGACTGGCAGTACCGTTTTGGACTGCCGTCAAAGAAAATGTCGAACCCTGGCATAAACAATTGAAACGCTTCCCCGCGAACATCTCTGACCGGAAGACTACGTGCGAAAAAGACAGCGAGACATGAACGAATTTGAAAAAGACATGCAAAGCAATGAGGACGACGATCCAACTCCATTTACACTGGTATCTCCAAGAAAAGATCGAGCAACAGGAATCCCAATCATGTTCAAAGCTACCATTCCAAATGGCCTCCTTTGGTTAGCCAAACCTAATAACCTTGCCACAGAGATTGTCGCCGTAGTGCAAGAAGAAGCTACTATCCCACCATTCTACAGAAGATGGTAGCCTAGTGGTGAAAGCGTCGTCCCTCACATCAGCCAACAAACTCTTCGCCATCACAGCACTCGCTGGAATTCCATGTACAAGTAGTGTTCCCGCATCTTACTCCAGAAGCGTCGGCAAAATAACAGAAGTGCCACGACAGTACAAAGATGAGCAGCTGCTGGAGTACTTGAAAGACTCCGGAGTTACAACAGTCCGTCGACAAGCATCACACATTCGAAACGACGATGGAGCAACAACAGTCCATCTTCACGAGAATGTGATCCTTACATTTCGTACGGATATATAAGCAGGTGCCACGCATGCTCAGTTGAAGACAATAGGCAATTTATAAAAAAATGAACTAATACTGATACGTGAAAACTTTATCCCGAAGTTGGTTATCACCCCAAGTGAGAACTGTCCCTGGTTTTCGCGACGTGTAAAACGGGTGATCTAAAAAAAATACTCTTCAGAAAGGCCAAATTTTCGGGTACGGAGCATGACTGGCAATTGTACGAAGAGTGCGCACGTCTATGAAAGAACGAGATACGAAAGGCAAAATATACTTTTTTTAATCATGACTGGCTTAGCATACTAAGAACAAACCCAAAAAAGTTCTGGCGTGTAGTGAACCCCAAACGAAAAATAAATTTCCTCTGCTCCAGGAAGGTGACGTGACACTCTCCACCTTTGAATCAGCCTCAAAACTTAACACCTTTTTTGGTGAAGTGTTCACAGATGAACTTCCTCTGCCTGAGTTATCCTGCACAGAATCAAGTATTGAAATGGATGCTTTTAGTATAAACATTGATGATGTGATGAGAGTACTTCGGTATGGCCATGGCTATGCTTCCGGTGTCAGAAGCATGGTCATATAGCTAAGTACTGTAAAGGCCCACAGATATGCAAGATCTGGGCAGGCTCACACAACCATAAAGACTGCTCGCTTAGGCGTCACCCTTGCTGCGCAAATTGTGGTGTACCTCACCCGTCATCATACGGCCTATGCCCCAGCAAGAGGGGAGCAACATCTGCACGCTATACAAAGATAAGTACGGAAAATCTCCAAAACGCAAACCAACAGCCGTGAACCCGAATTTCGTAAAGCAAACCATGGAGCGTAATCTAATGGTTGAGCAGAACTTCCCGCATCTCCCAAACAAGAGGAAACAAAATACCGGCCTCCATCAACAAGAATCTAGGGAATCATCAAAAATTCGAAGGCTTACGCGTGCTCCTCGAGCTCCAAGGCCAGCAAAACTGAGGTCTCCGGAATCAAATCAGCAAAAGACACCTACCCCATCTGGCAACTTCGAACATAATACTTTGCTTGCAATGCTTTTGGGGTTGTAAGAGCTATCATTCGATTCCTACCGGGAGCAAGCGACCTTGCTGAAGTCCAAGCTTTGCTCTCAATGGAAACAGTATTAAAGTGTTTAGTGTTGCATGATGGGTTGAATAACCAGCATTATGGGTAAACCCAGCCAAACCAAACGACGTCCTAAGACACGACCTGTACAACTCCTTCCTACCGTGATTCAATGAAACACCAACAGATTTAAACCACGCTAACCAGTACTCCGCCAGTGCTTGCGAAAAGCCCAAACGGATGTTTTTGCTTTTCAAGAGTCATATCTTTAGCGGGGTACACAGGCTTTCGCCATATGTCGAATATCACAGCAAAACACCCCATCCAAACGGAAGGTCACGGGCATCACTTTTCGTGAAACGATACATCTCACAAATGGAGGTCAACCTTGAAGACCTTAATACTGTAATGGACGAACACGTCGCCGTTACTTTGCGCTTCTCGCAGCGGTACGTTACAATCATATACAGTTATGTTCTGCACAGGTCCGCCTTGGGATTTTGAGTCAATACGGCTTATTCGCGCATGCTGTCCGGGTCCTTAGTATGGTGTGGAGCTTTAACGCTGAGTCACTCCGCCTGGGGTAGCGATGTGACCACATCACGAGGCACAGAACCGTTAGGCATTATGTGGGACCTCGACCTGAAATGCCGTAACTCAAGGACAGCAACTTTTATCCGAGCACACCTGAAAAATGCCAGCGCGCTGGACCTCACATTTGCTTCCCAAGATATCCAAATGGTATAGGACATAGAGCCGTACTCATTAGAGAGTGACCATCTTCTCACCCGGCTGACACCTCAAAGAATATACCAATCAAGAATAAAACTCATCTAGTTATCAACTGGGATCTATATCGTACATGTCTATTCCAGCTGATGACAGTCCCACCAACACCTGCAATTGAGGGCGCGATATCAACAGCACTCAATGCAGCCACCTAAAACTGTAACTCTTCCCGTGACGAAGCCCATGCCTGACCTCACTTATTTAAACCTTCGTGCGGCTGCCCGGCGAGCTCAAAGAGCTGCTAGTAGAACAGAAAAGGCGGAAGACTGGACCGTATCAAGGGGAATAGAGGCCGTGATCCGAAGAGACACGGTTCGGATCGGATGAACGTAGCGTCATTACCGGAGTGAATCTCTAAACACAGACTCGGGGTCTCAAACACCGTGGAAAACAGTAAAATGCTTCCTCACTCCGATTTCTCCTAGCTGTCCTTTGCGGCTATTGCTATTAAAAGCAACATCACTATGTCAATTCTGGCCGAAATTTTCGCAAACAAGTTTGAGCGTAAATTCAACCTGCCACAGGGACGCCCCCTCTCCACCAGAGCCTCACATCCCATCTCGCACCACCGCCTGCATTGGCAACAACTTCACGCTCGTTGAAATCACCTTCGCGCTTTTTCGTTGCCGAAGACGAGGCGCACGTGGTCCAGACGGAATTATGAACCAGACCTTAAAAATCTCGATACCGAGCATCAGACTGTACTTCTCACTCATCTCAACGACGTCTCGAACTCTGGAGGCATCCCCGAATGCTGGCGGCAATCAACAATAACGTCGATTCTTAAATTTGGAAAAGAAACAACTGAGGTCTCTTCCTACCGACCAATTTCCTTACCTCATGCCTCTGAAAACTGATGGAGCGCATGGTTGATGAGACGTTTGAAGTGGCAGCTAGAGCAGACGGACTCAGTTGCTCCTCAGATTTCGGGATTTCGCGAATGCCGCTCAACTGCAGATGCAATAGGAGATCTGGCCTCATCCCTCGAACAAGCAAAGGCACAAAAGAAAACCCTAGATGCGGTGTCTCTAGATATACATCGAGCTTACGATGCTCTTCTATAACCAATTATTCTTGAACGTCTCAGACTTATTGGAATTGGCGGGAAAATATACCACTTCATTGAAGCCTTTCTCCGTGGAAGAACATTTTGGGTAAAGTTACCATGAGTAAAGGGCTCTGAACGAGATAGCACTCAAGGATTCCCACAAGGAAGTGTCCTAAGCCGCTACTATTTAACATAGCGATGGCTGGACTCCTCATGCCCTTCCTTAGTTGAAAAATTTCCAAATCATTGAACAATCTACACCGACGATATTGCTTTGTAATGCACTAAACCCACCCCCTATCTACCACAGTACAAGCCAGACTGCAACGCGCCCTCGATGTTGCTACATCATTTTTACTCCACGCGGGGCTAAAAATATCTATTGGAAAAACAATTGCACTAACCTACCGACCACGTGCACGTCTTCGAGGTAAATACTCATCCTTGAAGTTAGACGGCAAGCGGATTAGGAGACAAAACACTCTTCAAATATCTCGGCGTCATTATTGACAACAGAGTAAGCTGGTGACCTGCTGTAAAAAAAGTCTTATCAAAGGCTGAAGAGCTTCTCGGTGCAATCCAACGCATCGCCGCCCGTGACTGGGAAATCAGCCAAAATACAATGCTAAGCCTTTATAGGGGACTTATTGTAAACCGCTTCCTCTACGCTCTTTCTCTTCTGGCAATATTAAACGCGCAACGGAAGAAGCACGAGGTCTTTCACGGGAAAGATTTACGCATAAGCTTAGGTCTCCCTAAAACTTCGCAATGCCTACCTACACTAATCGAAACAGGTGATTCACCACTTGAGCTGCACGCCCATGAGAGGGCTCTACGACACATCACTAGACTTTACTGCGACTAGTCAATTTCCAAAATGATTCAACAAACTTGCATCCCGACACTATTCTCGCTTCGGTCAAGTCGCCAAAGCTTTACGTGAAGCAATCGGCTATCCGAAAAACGTCCCACCTGTGACACCATCACATCAGAATTCACTTTTAAAAGTTGCCACGAAGATTCTTGACCTACCACCAGGTCGGCGGATACCAGCCGTAGCACTGCGCAAAATTGCACTTGAAGTAATACACACAGATTACAATAAAATGTTACATTTTTACATATATGGTAGTATCAAAAATGACACAGCTACAGCAGCGTACACAGTCCCGTAGCTTAGCCTGAGCAATGTGGGACAAGCTTGATACTTGCTTCGACACCACAACAGCTGAATTAACGGCTATCTGGCCAGATATCACCAACACACTCCTCCCTCCAGCTCCCCGATCGGTTGTGGTCTTTACGGATTCAAAATGAGCCTTACGCCAACTCATAAACCTGGAAGATGCCTCCACTTCTTGCTCAGATAAGCGCAAAACTTGCACAAACCGTAGGCAGAAATAGAAACACCTATTTTCAATGGGTTCCTTCCCACGTCGGCATCCAAGGTAACGAAGACGCGACGCTCTTGCCACAGCTGCACACTCTGACACGTCACCAAGCATCTCTGTGCACGCGTTCGGTTCGGCGATATTTTTATTCAAAAAAGCATTAGAATGTTACCCCCTGACCCTGCGACAGCAGCAGGATCTCTTCCAATCTCATTCCGTAAAAAAATTAAACAATAACAGGCGCTTCTTCATCGTCTTTGTGTCGGATGCGCCAACACGAAAGCAAGACTCCATCTCTTTCCCGCTATGCGAAGCCTGCGATCTGGTGGAAGACCTTGACCATATTTTATGGACGTGCCCATTACCTGCAGACTACCGTAAAATTGTCCTCGTAAATGTCAACATAGCCGCCATACCTTCTTTGAATACGAGAAAGGGTTTGTTCCCAACGGGACCGCGTGTGGTGCAAACAAGTATTCTTCGAGAGGTCCTCGACTATTTGTCGTCATCAAGACTGGCATCTCAACATGGATGTGTACTACTTCCCCTCCTCACCTCTGTCCCTCTTTCACTCTACTTCCCAGCACGATAATACAGCTGTCCCTTCTTCTGTTAGACTAACCTATCACCCTGCATCCCACCTCTTTCTTTGTAATATTTATTAAAACAACATCACTAATAAATAGAATTGGTGAACACACCAATTCAGGCATTTTCCGCTACACTTATTTGTCGAGTCACGGCGGATCTCACGGTTTGGTGGTTCTAGAAATGCTATCGCATTTAACATCCAATACATATCGGTCTAAAAATGAGGTTGACCGCATTGCATAATGCATCGCAGGCAGTCATCATGCTGATCGTTCTGGCGCTTTTGAGATAAAAGCTCAGGTTTAATTTTTTCGGCCAGAACAGACGTCTTGCCGCCGTGCATTTATCTTATTAGCTTTATCTTTAACATTCCACAGGTGCGAGAGCGTGGCCACCCTAAATGATTGACTGGCAGAAACATTCACCAACTTGAGGGCACTCTCAAAACTACGGAGCGCGCTCATGTCTCTCACACCGCTGTTCAAGAGAGGCATGATATGAAATAAGCATGAAATACCTTTGATTAATAGTCATGGTTTGCTATCAAAATGTTTCTATGCAGTGAAAATACAAGTCACCTGATATTAAAGCAAAATGACATTTCGTCAAATAGACATCAAGAAAACAAGGTAAAGCTTTGTGTTGGTCGTGACATGTTCGAGAGTCACATCAGGAAAGAGTTTAACGGACATCCAGCCAATATTAATTATATTTGAGATGTAATACGTGCGTTATAGTCAACTTTTCCGCACGCACTATTCTTCAGATGATCTATTTAACCTGGAAGCGCAGCTAGCGTTTGACATTTGTGTTTATAAAAAAACCTAAGTGACCGCACCGATTGTTTACTTGTCGATAGAAACTATTCCTCTCGACATAACACTTCCCCGAGGCTGCAGGTAAGCAAGAATGAAACACGCCATAGCCGCCTATAAGAGGCTATGGCGTGTGTTAAAACTGGCAGATCGCCACGAGCAGCGGCCGCCGAAATAGAAAAGAGGGAGCGGGAGACAACGGATGAGAGGAAAGCCACGTGACTGGCACTCCGCTGCGGCGAGACGCCGAGACACACTTCTCCCGAGCGAACAAGTGTGTTTCGTGTCCTCGCCGCTGCAAAAGCTGTGCGCTGATCTCCAGGTTCCCCGAGAAATGGGTCTTTGATGCTCTGCGCTACCTGACCCTCCCGCTCCAAATCTGCGACCGGGCACTCTATAGCCGCGTTTACATGAATGCGACTTAGTCGCATCGAATCCAGTTGTCGCATTCGATGCGGTCATGTAAACGGCATAATGCGCTAGAGAAGCGCATCGCATTCAAGTCGCCAGACAGAGGTGGATCGAGATGGCGAGTGCGCATTCATTCAGCCCATGTAAACGGAGGTCGCATCGCATTTCGGAACGGGGAGGATTATGGGAAGGCGCTCGCTGCAGGAGCGAGTGAACAGCTGAGAACATGGCGGCGGCCAACTTCGTCGGCGGCGGCGGAGAGCGGTTCCGTGTGGTCGCCCGCAGTTCCTCCCGAGAAGAAACGCGAGCTTTTATTGACAAACTAAATGAGCGGAATATCACTGAGCTGCTCGGAGAGGGCGGCCCCCGTCCAAGCCTTGCGAAATACGACTTGCGTGTCCAAGGGAGTGCCTAGAGGTTTCGGCGCAAACACGAACGACGCCGAGAGCTCCGAGCACTGCATGGTAGGGCAGAACGAGCAGCTCCTACCTCGGTGCCGTCCCTGGCTACGCCGGAGCCTTTCGGCCTCGGGGTCCGGTCGTGGTTGGCAAGGTATGGCGAGGCGAAGCGCGGTGGCGTCCACAGAGCGGTTCACGACGATCTCGCTCGCCAGGCCGTGCGCACGCACGTCGCCTCTGATCCAGAGTGGCCCAGCGGCCCGACCTGGAGCCCAAGACGTTTGGGTTTTGATGTTTCTTCCGTCTCGTAACTCCTTGCACAGCATCGAAGACTGCGGGCACGATATTTAGTTTATAAGCTCGCCGAAAGCGTCGACGCCTTCACTACTGCACTGTACCTTCACGCACTTCACGTGCGATGCACCGGAAAACGTGGTCACGTGGTGCGGCCGGTGCCGGAAACGCAGCTTTAACTTTGAGCTTTGACACGGCGTGGCGCCACCTTCGCGTGGGGCTTGGTGCGCATTCATGTAAACGCTGCCGCGTCGGCTTCTTTCGGAGGACGATTGGAGTCGATGCGCTGAAGTCGTATTCATGTAAACGAGGCTTATGGCTCCGTCGTCGAATTGCCAGGCTTCGTGAGTATAGAGGAGGCTATGCACACGCGCATACATGCGCACGCGCACGCACGCGCGCAGACGCACCGGTTGCCGTTTGTTCGCGCAACCCGAGCGTGCGCGCGTGCGTGCGTGCGTGCGTGCTTGCGCACGCACACACGTTGCTCACTATGCATTCTCAGGGTTGTGTTACGGCTAATCTTCATCAGCTCGTTTCGCCCTGACCTTCTGTTCATTATTCCTTTCGACTTTGATGTGTTGAACGTTTTCAATTCGACTGGTATTTTCCTGACACTGGCGGCCTAGTCTGCAAACGATAGGCAGAATTTTTTATTTATTTTATAACCCGCGATTAAGGTGCGACAGATGATACAGCTAAGCATAGTCAGTACAATTGCTTCTTGACAATTTGCAAGTTCAGGGTTATGATGTCGTTTCCTGTAGCAGCAAGCTTCAGGTTTCTGTACATCTATGTGAGTAGGCAAGTAAGGTGATGGATGATGCTATTTTCTGAAGCGGTAGCTTTATAGGGCAACCACCCTGAGAAGCTGCGTAAGCACAAAATGTGTAGGTCGGTCAAACCACTAAACAATCGCGAAAAAAAACCGGCAACCAGTGTCCGGAATTGAACCCCGGTCACAGGCGTAGAAGCCGAGTGCGCTGCTGACTGAGTTACGAACTCAGCATGCAGGAACGGGAGGAGAGTAAGCAGGTGGTGTGAGAAAGCGCAAGGAGCGGAGAGGGCTGGAAAGGACAGAAAAGGGGAGCAGAAACAGGTGGTGGAGAAAGAGCGCGTGAAACGAGGAGGAGTGGAAAGGGCAGGAAAGTGGTCTTCCTCTATCTTGGTTTCGCAGAAAATTCAACGCAAATGCTTTGTATCCGGGTGGTGCTGTAGGGAAGCACGAGCAGCGACAAAAAGAGACAGTGGTGTGACGTAATCTGTTTCCATACAAAGCCCTGCCCTAGGCACCACCTGAACTAAGAGCATCACCCACGCGAGGCACTGAGAAACTAAGGGTTATCTGCCCTAGGCACCACTCGAACTAAAAGCGCCACCCACCCTATAAAGCTACCGCACCTAAACGCGTTTGGCACAATGGCGTGCAGTGAATTTTCCTTCGTGACGTTCGCATGCCGGTGACATAGTCATGATGATCCTATAAGGTCAGAGGTGCTTTTGTAATGCTTCGAGTATGGCGCTTCTCCCGCTCGTCCGAACGTCTCCATGCCCCAAGAGATGCAAAGCAGAAAAAGCAAATCTATCACTTTTCTTTGTTTACTTTTTACTTTCCTTACTTTATTCTCACCTCTTACCTTCTCATATCATAACAGGAAGCACACCCCCCCCCCCCGCCCCCGACCCTAATTGGAAAGACTAGGCCTGTTTTCTTGGATTTTTCCCCCTTATTTATCAGCTCTTGCAAAAACTACAGCTTTCATTCGTCTCCGTCAGCTACCGTCGGTGATGTGTATATAGCTAGCTTCCTTATTCTCAAGACCATGCTCAGTGGCCACTCAACGTTTTCCTCCACCGCGAAAAGTACGGTGAGGCAGGATGTGCGAGCGGAGCGGTAATGGAAATTAATGCATTATACATCAGTTGCAACTTTGGGAACTCTCGAAGTGTCTCGCCATATTCCTGAAGTTTTATAGCGCAGCTCTATCATAAGATGGGTGGCTCCTCCCGTTACATTAGGCTCGGTACAAGAGACGAAACCATGTGTCTCAATATTTCTTGAAAGCCATCAAGATTACAAAAACGAAAAAGGATTATCGAAGACAATTAAGACGACACGGCACACGTCGTTTATATGCGGAGCGCGAGTTCGTCTGTTTCTTCTCCTGGCGTTGTGATGACGTCGAAACAACGAGCTCTGATTGGCTCTGATTGAAGGATAGAGTAGGTAGACCTCAAAGCATGCTGCCTTGCGGTCTACACACTATCCTTCAATCAGAGCCCATAAGAGCTCGGCGTTCTGAAGTCTCCAAAACCCCTGCCGAAAGAAGCAGACAAACTTTCGCTCCGCGTTGTCTTTAATCTCGTTTTGTTTTCATACTTTAGGCACCAACATGATCAAAATACATCCCATTAACATTCGTGAGCAAATTGATCTCGCTGGAAATACATAGTATACAAAGTAATGTAGGGTGCCTGAAGGAAGAAAAAATAATGAATGCGCCTAGATTGGCGCGTACACAAGAGAACGCAGATTCGATCGGCGAATCTGTAACGCAAAAGAAAAGAAGATAAGGCATAAATGATAAAAGCTGCCTGTGTCTTTGGTATATCCCAAAATCACTCCAAATGCAAAGCGTTTATAGGCGCTCTCTGATGTGGAGTCACCTGACGTCACAATATGACCTGACGTTAAGTCACATGACTATGTGAGGTGATGACAGGTCGTGCCACGTGATTCCGTGACGTCATAGTGTCAGGCGACGACAGTCAGGCTGACGACGTCACGTGAACACCGTGACGACATCAGCGTGAGGTCACCATTGAGGTTACATCTTGCTCAAAGACACGAAAGCCCTAAAAACTAGTCCTAAAAATGCTCTGCATAAAAAATAAAATAAAAAATATTGAAGCGCCAGAGGAGAGAGGATACCAGCTTATGATGCGATCATTCATTCATTCATTCATTCATTCATTCATTCATTCATTCATTTACCCTTAAAGGTCTTCTTTCGGGGACATTACATAAGGGGGGGGGATCAATCACATATGAGTCAACGAAAGAAACAATGAAACAGCAACAAACAATGAAACAACAACAACCATTTCATCAACAAACACGCACTCAATAATAATCCACCAGGGAACCAAAAATAGAGAGCAAACAGGCAGTCATAACTCCCCTTCAAAATGCAAAACCAAGGAGGAACGGAAAGCGTCCGGGCATATTATTGAGGCAATGCACTCAGGTAGTACATTCCATTTTGAAATCGCTAGTGGAAAAAATGAGTTATTAAATGCGCTAGTGGATCCAGAGATGCGCTGCACAAAGTTGGAGTTCGTTAATCTACGAGTGGATCGGGGAGGAGGTTGAAAAGCTTTGACCTCTTCGGGTATCAGAATAATACCCGAAGAGGTCAGAAGGAACAAACACAAACTACTAAGCAAACCAGGACGTTATTTCTACCGAAATTTCAGTCAACGCCCCCGACAACGTTATCTAAAAATAAGTTTAGTTTAGAGTAGTTTAATGGCACTATACCCTCACTGTTTCCATCTCAGCCCGTTAGAGCAGTAGACAAAGCAACGTAAATACGCATCAGCTCTGTGTACATCGTGGAGCTACTGTAGTTATTTGAAACGGGGTCGTTGCACGCTAAAAGTGTACTTTCTATTGTTTTGGTGTCGTGTGCGTTTGAAGTCACGTACCTTTGTCCTTTGGCTTTAGTGTTTATTTCGTTCAGAGCAGCGCTCTAGCAATCATTTATAATTAAAAGTAAAGCGCGACTTTTTCTGTTTACAATAATAAATTTGGTGTTTTATTTTAGTTGTAAAGCTGAGGTCCGGTGAAGGCAAAACAGAAAATCTAAAAAAAACACAAAAAATAAAAAAAAACATATACCTACATATACCTTTCCTTTCCTTTTTAGGACTTGATCACAGAGGAGGTGGGACTTCATCGTATACAAACAGGAGTGCATACTTGCCCCGTATTCGTTGATCGCATTGTTCCTGAGGCATGACCAGAAACTGACTGGCGGCAAGGCTACCGGGCGTTTGCGTCGCCTTTTGTTTATGAAGCCTGCTGTGAGCACCTGCCTTGGGTTGTGTGTTTTTATAGATTAAGGTACAACTGGAATACAAAGGAGGTTTATACAACGGAGCGATTGTCACGCCACCCACACAATGACACTTGGTGCTGCAGTCGCGGAAACACCCAGTCGCGAAGGCCTCTGGTGACTAACATTCCATGGATCAAAAACGTTCTGCGATGAGACAAAAAAAAAATGAATTATAGGGATTTTGAGATTTTTCGATCTTGCTGTGCCATCAAATGAGAGACTTATTTTGGCATCTTACAGCGTAAATTTAACCAATTTAACAATATAAATGTTTGGGTACTAAGCTAAGGCTACAGCATCAGGGTGGCCACGTTGAAGATCTGGACATATATATATATATATATATATATATATATATATATATATATATATATAGTAGAGAGATATATGTGTGAGGCAGAGTAGTTTGAGAACAATGGACCGGGAAAATGTCATAAGTCAAAGACCCGTACTTGCGGAGTTTCTATGCTATAATGGCGCATTCACACTCGGAAGCGGATCCGCGTTCGTGAAGCGTTTGTGGATGCGGCTCGCGAGCGACCCCGTTCAGACACACCCAGAGGCGGTTGGCGGTTGGCGAGAGGCGGTTGGAGGTTTCTCGGCGATAACGCGTGATCTTTTGAGAGTTACGTTAGGCAACCCTGTTTTACAATCCAAAATCCACTTTAATCCACGATCCAAAGCCAAAAGTTTGCTATTTTGGCACCCGGAAAATTTTTCTTCGGGATGTTCGCACGCATCACGAGTTCAGGCAGCGAAAAAAGAGACATGGACCCGCAAAACTCGCCTGTGCTTCCCTCGACTTCGCCCGCAAGAAAAGCCCAGCTAGGCGCGCCTTGCTGACTCAGAACAGGATGCCCCCGACTTTTTCTTCGAAGTGGACCCTTCCCGCATGAATAGCTGACCTTGTTTTCGGGAAAGAGGGCCAGTGTTCTCCCTCGTTGTTCGCTCTTATCATTTTCGAAGTTGTGAACGGTGGGGTGGACCGTGGTGTGGGGAATGTGTTCGGTGCTAGCCGGTCGTGGCTTCGTTGGTGGCGGACTCTCCTCTCGTCTCTCGAACGTCGATCGAGTCTACTGTTTGTTTGACATTAAGCTCAAATAAACGCCGTATGGATTACCTCTGCATCGTCTGGTACGTACACTTTATTTCTTGAGTATGTTCCCTTTATTTCTTTTGGTAGTAGTACTCGTTACGGGTCGAGCTAGCACAGGTACCCTGCCCGCTCCGCGGTATTGCGTTGGCTAAGCAATCAGGCTCACGACGTCTCTATCGGCCTTCGTGGTGATCATGCACGGTGTTGAAAGCTTTCAATAGTTCACGCGATTATCTTATTGGGTACAAAAGCTGACATTTCGGTCGATCAGGGGCGGGTTCCGACGTTCTACGGGCAGAGACTAGCAAGGCAGCGAGCTTCGGGCTGTGGCACCAGGAATAATAAACAAACTCTTACCCGAACCAAATCACCGGTGCGAAGCCCGTTAAGATTACGAGTCAAATCTTTTCGCGGCGGATTCAAGTGACGGACGTGAACATCGCGTTTCTCCGTTGATTTGTCTGCTGTAACGCTAGGACTACAGCGCCTTAGACGCCTCGCCAGCGACAGGTGCCATCTTGTTTTGAAAGACACTGACGTCACGTCAGCGTCGCGTTCCGATTGGTTGCCGCTTTGCGGTTCGTGAAAGCGGTTGGGAGAAATCGGTCCCGAAGCGGTTGGCAAAAACGCGCTCAAACCGCTCGATCTCAGCCGCTTTGCGGTTGAGAACGCGCGGATCCGCTTCGCGAACGCGGATCCGCTTCCAGTGTGAACGCGCCATAATGGTACGTTTACACCTGAGAAGAAATCCGCTGCCGCGGGAGCGGATCCGCTCCCGGCGGCGGCGGCGACGAGCGGATTGCGTTTACATCTATTTCCTCGAGCGGCGGCGGCGGCGCTGGCTGCGGCAGCTATTCTCGTAACATCCCGTCAAATATGACGAGAAGGCGCGAGAGTTCCCACCTCGGCCGTCTCTCCCGGGCGCTGCTGCTCCCGGAAGTCGTGACGTAGGCAGCGTCGCGCTGCGCAAGAATGTCACTTCCGGTCAGCGAAACGCCTCGTTCGGCGGCAGAAATAGGTCCCGGACCTAAACGGCTCTCCGCCGCGTTTTCCGCCCAGCGTTTCGCCCCAGCGGCCAGCTGGCGGATCGCTGGCGGATCCGCAAGTGTAAGCGTGGAAGAGCTAGTGACAGTGTATTACGACAGTTTCGCCGAGAGGCTCGGCTTCGTGAGGGCTGAGCCTCCGGCGAGACTGTCGTAATACATACAATAAACTCTTAGCATAGCAACTCCGCAAGTACGGATCTCTGATTCTATATATATATATATATATATATATATATATATATATATATATATATATATATATATATATATATATATATATATATATAGATAGATAGATAGATAGATAGATAGATATATTATATATATATATACTGGGTGTTATTTTTTATTCGAAACAGATTTATTTAAAAAAAGCCGTGAAAGTTACACTTATGCTGCTTGTGGAGGTGAGTTATACGGCCAGGGGGACATATTATAGGGGGCTAATCGTAACGATCAGTTGGCTAATTAACTAAAATTCGATAATTAACTTTTTAATTAATGAAAATAGACATATGGTTCCAATTAGAAACTTGCTCAGCATCATCCAAAACCCCTAAATCAGTCATTTTCAGAAAGACTTTGAGCGCGTGAAAAGCGTAGTAGTGCACTAAAGTTACCACTCGTGGAGCAGGTGCAAGGCTGGGGCTAGATAAGAGACGGAAAAATCGCGCGGGCGCCTTATCTCAACCTCTAGCTTTGTACCTGCTCCACGAGCGGTAACTTCAGTGCACTACTACGCTTGTCACGCGCTCCAAGTATTACTGAAAATGACTGATTTAGTGGTTTTCGGTGACGCTGTGCAAGTTTCTAATTGGAACCATATGTCTATTTTAATTAATTAAAAAGTTAATTAACGAATTTTAATTAATTGACCAATTGATCGTTACGATTAGCCCCCTATAATATGTCCCCCTGGCCGTATAACTCACCTCCACAAGCAGCATAAGTGTAACTTTCACGGCTTTTTTAAATAAATCTGTTTCGAATAAAATACATCTGATATATATATATATATATATATATATATATATATATATATATATATATATATATATATATATGTATGTATGTATATATGTATGAATGTATATATGTATGTATGTATGTGTATGTGTATGTGTGTATGTGTGTGTATGTGTATGTGTGTGTGTGCGTGTGTATGTGTGTGTGTGTGTGTGTGTGTGTGTGTGTGTGTGTGTGTGTGTGTGTGTGTGTGTGTGTGTGTGTGTGTGTGTGTGCGTGTGTGTGTGTGTGTGTGTGTGTGTTTAGGGTATTTTAAGCTTTACAGATTTGTTTAAGAAAAGCTGTGAAAGTTACACTTAAGCGGTTTGTGCAGGTGAGTTATACGGCCAGGGGGACATTATGTGGGTGGATCTTTGCGATAAGTCGGCCAATTGAGTAAAATTCGGTAATTAACTTTTAATTAGTGAAAATATACATATGGTTCCACTTAGAAACTTACTCAGTGTCATCGAATGCCCCTAAATCAACTCTTTCTTGACAGACTTGAAGCTCTTGGGAAACTCGGGGAGAGCCAAATTACCACTCGTGAAGCAGGCGCAAAGCTAGCAGTGGCGGTGCGCAGATGATAAGATTAACATTGCGTTCCGATTCATAAGGCAAAAGCGATTCATAGGGAAGCTTTTGTTCTAGCATGGTGGGGCTTACAAGAATAAAAGGTTTTTAATTAAACTGTTGCTTTAAATTTGGAGTAATTCTTTTTTCCGTATTGTTTTCAGTTACGGGCGGGTTGACCAATCAATCTGCCATGCTTAAAATACATATGGTAAAAATGACTAATATTTTCTAGCTGCAGTGATTCAAGATAAAATTGATATATGACTTAAAATAAAATTCGTTAAATTTATTCGTGCTTTTTACCTCGAATGAGCGGCGCTTGATGCAAATGGCGGCGAAGTACTCGCTCGTGGCACGTGTTTCGCGCCTTCACACAACAATGGACTTCTTTTTATGTGAGAAGTGTGGCATGTGGCATAAAAAACGTTGACACCGAATGTAGTCGCTCGTGTGCGTTTATGGCCCAAGGAATGAGACAAAAAATAGTCTGCCACTTTGAAAAACACGACACGGGTATAACGACAGAAATGCGCAAACAAAGGCAAGCTCTTGCAGGACTACCATAGTTTACTCGAGAATGGGAAAGTAAGCAAACAAATACGTGCAAACACTCACAGCGTACATATCTGAACAAAAGCTAAGTGCGTGAACCAGCCGGTGTACTCAATACAAAGAAAGCAAAACACAAAGTGGGGACAGAAACGGACATGTACAAGCTTTCAGTTCACAACAACATTTATTCGAAGCCGGCAGAACTCTACCGACAGAAACATCGGCTGGGAGAGAAGGGGAAAAGGGAAGTAGATGAAAAGGAGGGGCATAACTGCGAAAGCAAGGAGAAGGCAGAGTGGCCGACCGTATGTGCAATGACAGCGACTGGAAGTCGCATGCTCTTGGCTTGCCATCGCTGTCATGGCACCTACGGTCGACTGTTCTGCTACGGGGCACACTGTGCCCGGTAGCAGTATACTCTTCGACAGTGTAACATTCGTGCGTTCACTCAACTTCCCCTTTTCCCCTTCTTTCCCAGCCGATGTTTCTGTCGGTGGAGTTCAGCTGGCTTCGAACAAATGTTGTCATGAACTGAAAGCTTGCAGTACATGTCTGTCTTTGTCACCTGTTTGTGTTTTGCTTTCATCGTATTGAATATTAACTCAACATGCTCGTGAAGGTCATCAGCTGGAGTAAATTTACATAATTACGAAAAACACGGGCAAGAGTACTAAAGAGAAAACAGTTTCGCGTATCCCGACTTATTTTTTCAAGCACACCAAAAATCAAAAATAAGGAAAGAAAACGGAACCGTAATGTCATTTGCCGGCATGTGCAGTAATTTAAAAAAAATCACGATATCGCAATGAATGAAAGATAATATCTAGGAGCAACTGTCACTTTCGAGATTTGTTTCAATGCCAGCTCTTAATATTTTAGTGGCAGCTAAACATCCTTATTGTTTATTTACAAGTACCGCAGAGAAGGCTATTACAATAGTTACCAAACGACATATCCTTAAAGCAAAAACAAAGAAACACCGGCATGCTTTCAGACGGATTGAAGATGGCTACCGTGGGGCGTTAACCTTTGACACCCACGCGTAAGTGCAAAAAACAGCGTGGCGACAAAATTATACGAGTGAATCTCCCCACCATTGAGCTTATAATTGCTCCTCCATGCAACAAAGCGAAAATAGCGCCTTCCCGTCTCTTATACTGCTAATACCGGCGATATAGAGATTGGGTGGCCTCGCTGACTAAAAGCTTCGGAAGGTTCGACCGCCAACATTCCCAAAGCCGACAGTGCAGTGGACCCGCTCGCTGGACCAATCAAACGCTTACGATTCGTCACCTGACCCTCTCTCTGCGCGTGGGTATGGGCGCGCGGGCGTGAACACGTGAGGAAAGGTAGGCGTATGACCGGTCCAACGACCGCGTATACAGCTTCCACCGCACCATCCGCTCATGGATGAACGGAGTATATATGTGCCACGCGACCGATATGAGCGTTCCTGCTTTCAGATAGGTTCTTTTGTGTCTTGCCGAGATTAACCGATCCACTATATCACCTAGAAGACGAGGCCCACAGTTTTCAGCCCCAAAACATCCTTACTAGTGGCTCCATGCAACGCCGACGTCATTCCATCTCCGACGAGTAATCTCCCGATGGCTTATGAGAAGGCAAAGCGTTTGGGACGGCTTTATACGATGAGGTGGGCTTAGGGTTCTTCTGGACGCTCCCGAGCAGCCGTGGGTGGCCCATATTTCCGCGAGAGCGAGCAAATGCAAAGATCGATGACTGGCCTTGGACGGCTGCGCCTAGGGCTCCTAAACTACGCACCACACGAGGCGATGTTGTACGCGGGGGTGCTGTATACAGGTATCACGCTGTCACTCACCGAAGCGAGGTTAAGCCTATATATAGAATGATCTGAAGGTCAAGGTGTCTGGCCTAGTTCGGTTCCTTGCGCTTCGAATAACACTTTACGGAATCGGCTAGGCTAATTTCGCCACGTGTTGTCATTTTGAACATTTTTTTTCTCTTTTTTTCTAATGCCCAATTTGTGATATTTACCTCTAGCGTCCATTAACTTGAGAATAGGTAGACAATGACGTTAGTTAATGTTCTCGTATCGGCTTGTGACGAAAAAGAAACCGAGACTCCGCGGAGATAGGATGGTTCAACATTAAAGGCTCTAATTTTTGTTTATCTTAGGGATGTCCACTAAAGCAGGATGTGATAGCTTTTGATGAAATTCAGAAGTCGAGCCAAATATATCCTGAGATAGAGAGGGAGTGTTTGTGCTACATCTCTTTATTTCTTTCATCTGCATTAAGTTATAGCATATTTCATTGTACAAACTGCTAATCGAAAGTATTGATTGCCTGGTAGTTAGAAACAGTTTCCCACATCCCGTAATCTCAGCATGAAACCACAGCCTTTCGTTTCTGTGTATGGTAAATGTAAAATTAATGTTCTTCTTACTCCGCTCTTTAAAGAGAAAAGGGAAAACAAACTGCTAGTGTAGAAATTCGTACCAGATTTTCTAAGTTGAAAGAATTTACAGGCGGCGCAGACTGCGAAACCAGTTGGCGATAACAGTTTTAACGTGACGATGATTATTTGCGAGCTATATGCTCCGGGAACAATTATGTTATTGGGGAACCAAATGCCGAAGATGTCGCACTTCTGAGCGTAAAGCGAAAAAGACAAGAGTGCACAAACCTCCGCACACCCTGTGCAGTGACTACTACAGTTCTCTGGAAAAAAATTGCTTTCTATGAAAATTTTATTTTTCTGTTTTACTAATTTGATTCACACGAAACGTGCCCCCGTGGACAATATGAGCTGAAGTACCCAATCTGGCCTTTTACAGCGTCCGCAACCTCCACAATATTTCTTAATTTGTCAAATATAGTCGGAAGGAGGACTTCAACTTCGCGTTCCATACCTAGTTTGGACCACAGCGGTCTCAAAAGCTGGCATGTACGCCAAGGAAGCTTGAAGGACTGTATCAGCTCATACAGTCTGAAATATTATATCCATACTCGCGGTTCAATTAACTAACGGACTCCTCCTGCACCGAAGGTAGTCCTCTCTTATCGACCGTTTCTCTTCCAGCTGCGAGGGCAGGGAGAATTTTCCGCGCCCTTGTAGATTTCTTTCAGCTCTTTTCCCAGAAAGAAAGGGTCAGACCACTCAAAGCAAAACGCAAGAAGCGCCATTGAAAATGAGTAAGCAAAAGCGCGAGGTGTCAGGGTATAACTCTGATACAAAGCATGACATTCAGAACTACATATGATCATACTCTCGGAGCAAATTGTTTTTTGTTCTGCGCCATTATATAGGCTGATTTCAAAGTTGAACAAAAATTAACACTGTGTTTGTTTGTTTATTCAAGAATTCCTGAAAATTACAATGAACAAAAATTATCACGCGTGTGTGCTCGTGCAGATTCAGATTGTATTCAAGTATGAGGAAAACGTAAATTCGGTTCGTTGTGTTTACCTACAAACGAGAGGTTTGATTATCGGTATACTTACCTCCCCCCCCCCCAAAAAAAAAAAGAAAGAAAGATTGGTAATAATTTAAAAAAAATATTACGCACCGAAAATTGTAATAATTACTTAGAGCTTAGACACCATCACCCGCATTCACCAGGCGCGAGTAGCGCCTGTTTAACTACCGACTAGCGACGTCATTGACTAAAATTATCACGCGGCGAGCGAAAGTCGCCGCTAAGTGAGCGCTTGGTATTCACCGGTCGTGTTTAGGGCCTAGTCGCCCCGCGCGACTAAGAAGTCGACTAAAAAATCTTAGTCATGGGGTAGGGCTAGTTTCGACGGTGTTTAGCGGGTGACTAGCGGCTCAGCGCCATGACCGACTCGTATCACCGCTGATCGCCAGCGCTAACGAAGCACTTACTGCCTCGGTACGCTGGGGGACATTTCTAGAAAGAATTTGAGGTACAAATATAGTGTAAAGAGCCATGCCCAATGGTCAGAGATACCGCTAAAGCGATTTCAGCAGGGCGCTGGACGGCGAGAAAAAACGGATTTATGGGCGCTTCCACATTTGTTTATGTCGCTGGCAATACGGCTTCCGTATTTCTTCCTTGCGTTTCTTTTAATTTTTCCTTGTAAAACTCTGTCTCGGGCAGTTAATCTCTCATTGCAACTTTTTTCTTCCTGATAAACATTTAAATATTAGTTTTTATACGATAAAGTACCCATTTAAGCAGCGGCGTTTAAGTACGCGTGCGCGTGACCCATCTTTTTATGTCACTTCCGCATTTAGCTCTGACTAGATAGTCATCCGCTCGCTTCCAGCTCGTGAATACCGCAGAACTAGTCGATCCTTAGTCGCTGATTTTTCTCTTAGTTCGCGACTACTTAGTCGCAATACTAACTTTAAAACAGCGCTAGTTTGTCACCACTAGTGAATACGGCTGCATATGGTTTGTGCTAAGCTCGAGCGTATAAGAATATTTATTAAATTAAGGCTAAAGCAATAAAATTAATATTTCTGCAGGTTATACGCAGCACTTTGGCTCGCTATCATGCACCACTGATGGTTTGTTGCGTTCCTTTCGTCACCGACCCGTCACCGACGACAACTTCATTTCTATAGATGTAGGATCGGGCCGCTTGAGAGATGTTCAGTTGGACGCGATGGAGCAATCCGGTCCTAGCAGTAGCTCCTGGAAAAGAATCTGAAGGAATCACTATAATAAGTCGCCTGTGCTACGCCGATGGGTGTCGACACTTAAGGCCCGTTCATACTCTTGCGACCGAGTACGACCGAGAAGACCAGACCGGTTTTTAAGCCTCTTGCGATCTCTTAGGACCAGCTCCGCTGTTGCGCATCCGGTCCTAAGATATCGCAAGAGGCTTAAAAACCGGTCTGGTCTCTCTCGGTCGTACTCGATCGCAAGAGTGTGAATGGGCCTTTACGTTTGGCGACTCGTTGCAGCTTGGCTAGGTGATAACTGCCCTTTCAGGAAAACATAAGTGGGAGAAAGTCTGTGTAAACAACTCGACACACATATTTCCGTTTGCTATATATATGATGTCTTGTCAGCTTTTCTCCCGACTTGTAATCTAAACATGTAGTATGCATATTTACATAAGCACACTACGTTTCCAGCTACTCGAACGCGTATATTTCTCGAAAATATTCCAGACCAAACAACATGTTATACAAAACTAACTCAAATATAGAAACTAGGACTACAGTAGGAATCACAAATCTTTGAAGAAATGAGCAAGGAACGTTGAGTTTGATTGAATGCATCATGTAACTCCAGAAAATGACCTAGACATGAACAGTTTTTGAGGTGAATGGTTGCATGGATGGAAAGGTCGGAATAAACAAAGTTTCACTTTCCGTCCAGGTTTTGTTATTGAGCTCACACAACTCTGTCATCTGCATTTTGTTTCCCTTTGATGCTCATTTCGACACACAATATTAAACCAAATTGCTAAGATTTAATACGTGCGTAAAGATCAATGTTTGATAACCCGACTGCCGTGCCTATTGCAAATGCGCGTTATATAAACCATTCGGATTTTCGTTTCCTTTTATTTATGCAAATGGATGCTATGATTTCTTCCGGTTTTGTTTTTGTACGATGTATTTGCTGGGAACATTAGAATAATTGTTCAGGCAGTCTCTTTTACTAGCCGGTAGAAAGGATTCTCAAAAACACATGCAAGTAAAGTACTATGGACGTGTGTTTGGGGGAAGATCCTGTTATCATTCCTGTATTTAAACTCAAATGAATTTTATTTTAAAGAAATGCCTCAGTGTTATAGATGGCCTTTTCGCGGAAACTACACGTCTCAACACTAAAGGTATTGTCATTCGAGTTTTGGTATTATTTATTTTAAGTTTTTTATAAAGTATTTCTTTTTTTAAATCATGCTTTAAAAAAAATCACAACCCCTGCAAAATTTGAGTCAGTCGTTTTCACGATAGTTGGAGATTTCCAGCGTTCATTCGTAAGCAAGGTCTTTTGTTCTTGCTGGAAGCTGAGTGCTGTCACTGGCCACCTGCCACATATCCAAATCTAGGCAGAAAGATGATGGATGAATACTTAGTTTTGCTTAAACCTTCATTTTATTTTTTCTATTTTTTTAAGATTGCCAACAATTTCATGTCGTATATCTGCCCTGGCCACCGGAGTCGCATTCAACAACGAATGAATTTTTAAATGAGTTATTGAAAACACTCGAAATCAAAACAAAAATGCAAGGTGATTTCTTTGAATTTTTAGATGGAGATCTCAGACACATCGATCCATTTCAATGCGTGGCTCAAATTTCCTCCCTATCATTTTTTTGTTTCGTTTGCTGCATGTCTGCCTAAAAAAAAAATTGTCTTTACTCGCTATGCCGAACATTGGTAAGGGTAGGGTAGTCTGTCGGTGACAGCCGAGATCTGGGTGGATGGCGCTAACAAACTGTGGGATGGGTCTTCTGCGTTTGATTTTAGTTTCTACAAGAGTCTCCCTTCTCGGCAAATCAATGCATCTGAGCAAAACGACTTTTATCGTCCTCATAAAACTTCTTTGTAGGAGTGTATACCGCCAGTGGGAAATGAGGCGGTATTGACGGAACAAACATTAACACCCAAGAAAAACGTGTTGCGGTAAAACATATATTATTCAAAACGTATATGCGCAGCTCTAAGACGTAAAAACCCTGCTACATCTAACGTTAGAAACACAGCACATAATCGTCTCCTTCGACACCTTTCCCACTATTCTCTAAGCTTTCGTTGCCCAAGCCAGGTACACACAGCTGGAGAGGGTCGTCGTTTCTAGAAAAGGAAAGGTTGGGGGAAGCGGGGTGGAAAGCGGGGTAATCAAAAGTATTTGATTACGGTAAAAATTTATTAATTATTAATTTGGCAGGATCTACAGCCGCCTTAAGAGAGCTGTGCATGGATGCAACTCTCCTTCACCATTTTTGATACTTGTCACATCAATTTATGATCCATGGGCATACAAGAGGCGCATTCTACGGATTTTATATTAGCCGTTGCACCGGACCGGCAAAATTGTACCTCTTAAGTGGAGATAAAAGGCGCCATATGAGACGGACTAACTTCCCGTTGTTTAAGCCTATGTACAAAGGTATATTCCAGATTCCAGCAGTAATTCGGTAATACCTGACGAATTGTCCTATCTAGAACACGTTTTCCGGGGGTCGGTAAGTCTGTACCGAGACTCATACCGTGATTTCCGACAATAACGGCACTGGTTTTTATTATGGTCACATGATTGTTTACGCTATCCAATGGGATTGAGGCGCTAACCGCTAGAGCCCTCCTGCGGCACTGAGACTGTAGCCTCGTTTTCTCGGTCATAACGCTTTTGCGTCCCGCTTTTGTGTCCCGCTTTTGCGTCTTAAGTTTTCAACCCCGTCAAAAACGTACTCTACTTAAAAATGTGCTGTTTTAAACACTACGCTGCTCTAGTCACCAACGCGGGCAAGCAGTCTGTAGGCTCTATATCACCAATATCAGTGGCTCGGAATCTCGATGAGAACACGAAAAGGGAGCGATTGTGACACATTTTGAAATACTGTCGAGACCGGTTATAACGAAGTCGGTTATAACGAAATACCGGCTACAGCGAAGTGATCACGATTTACCATTCCCGTTTGCACTTTTTCAATGCATTTGTTTCTGTTTAGCGAAGCAAATCAAGCTGCTCCCCGGATATAAAAAAAAAAAGATTGCAATAACTAAAAAAAAAAGGAAAGTTTACAAAGTTTCGGATTTCCGCAGTTTGCTGCCGCGGCCAAGAAGCCACCCAGAACAGGCTGCAGATGGTGGAAAGGCCGCCGGCGGCAGTCCCTGCAACGTCGTCTGCTCCCGGCTCCTTATCGGGGAAGTGGCTTTACCGCATAGCGCGCGGAGAAGCCGTCGTGGCATGCCGATAGGGGCGTTCGGAGCGCTAGCGACAACGCACCGGCGGAGCCGACGGAAGAGGCTAGATTTAAAAGAGAAAGCAGTAAGTACGCCTGAATTTCATTGTCGCGCGGCCAGTGGCGTAGGCAAGGGGGGGGGGGGGGAGGGTCGAACCCCCGAAATGCCAAAGCTCATCCCCCCTCCCCCGGCCCGCTCGCTACCCTGCTGACGCAGTCGGTCTTGCACGCGGCACGGAGCAAAGGGGGAGCGCGGACTATCTCCAACTTATATGCTTTCGGGAGGAATGTTTTGGGGGGTCGAAAATGCTCAAAGAAATAAAATAGTCAATATTTCTTCATTCATGCTTATTTGATTGGATGCGGAATTTTATCTCTGATATATAGAGAGCGGATATTTCGAAACATTTCTGGGGTGAAGGATGGCAATTTCAAGGCAAAGTGTAACAAACTATCCTCATTGAAATACATAGATCAAACTGAAGTGGACATAATAAAACGCACACATGGTGATAATATAAAACAATGTCAGTGATGTACGGAATATTGAATGAATTGTAAAAACAATCGCACTGTAAGCAACGGGTGGCGCTTCACTCACGCACACCTTGTGTACTGATTAGAATTACGTGCTTTCGACTAGAAATTACCGCGAATGAAAAAGTAACTGTGACTATAGTTATTTCAGAAAGCAATTTACAGGCTGTCTTGATTATTTCATTTATGCCAAGCGCCTACATATTAAGATGCAGCTACCTCGTTCTCGACAAAGAATCTCCAGGGTGTCCACCGCTTGAATTTCAATGTCGCGGCGAACATTCAAAATCATTAGTGCGAGCTGTCGCTCATTCAAAGTGGACGCTCTCCGGTATGTTTTCAACCTTCGTAGTGAAGAGAACGAGCGCTCAGCTTCCGCCGCCGTTACGCGCAGAGTCGCTAGGATCCTGAGGAGACGATAGACATTTGGGAATACGGGCTCCGGACAGAGGGCGACAGCCTGTAGCGCAACTTGACGGGCGTTTCACTTTTCTCCCTCTTTCATTGGACGTCTAAAATTTCCCTATTTTTGCCGAAGCTTTCCTCACTTCGTGAAATTTCCCTCACGGTCGCGCACGGATGCGATGAAGTCCGCCTTGCTTTCTGCTTTGCATGTCGAAGTGGTCTTTTTGTTGCACGCAATATTAGAAACTCCAAAGAGCCTTCATGTTCTCACTACGCATTGGCGCAAGGGTATTCAAGTCCGTTTCCCCGTTCGGTATGTGGTTTGCGTGTTTGTGGGTAGTGTGTGATGTCATTCCTCCGATTGACGGAACGACGAGTTCGGACTCACGACTTCTCATCGCCCCGAGGATATGCCGCGGCTGTCTTTGGACCACACTGCAAGATAAAGCGGCCCAACAACAAAAAAAGAAAAAGTCTCTTTCCTTCGGCATCTTGTTCTGCAGCACGAATTTGTTCAACCTTTAATAGATAATAAATTTTGGTTTTGTGATTGTTCAGAATTATTTTCGTTCTATATATGGGCCCCTAGTGTTTGTGCGAGGACGGTTGCTGTAATGTTTTAGCGTCGAGTTTTTTTTTTTTTTTGCTGCTTAAATTTTTGCGACAGTATAGCCTGCCGGTAACAGCCAGGCGGTGCCAATAGAGTCACAGCCCAAGGTTATACCCCGTCTCGCTGTAACTTGGCAAAGGGTGAACGATAAGCCCCACATTGCGTGCCGACGGCTTCGATATCCGGTATGTATACGAGCGCAACGCACACCTATCGGAGCATGACGCAGCAAAAAGCCTGATACTTCTTCGCAGTAAAAGCGCACTCCCCGTAATATGTAGTCACGTTCCGATTGGCCCGCCAGGCCGCAGTTTCTGCCGTGCTTGCATGCTATGTGATCACGGCTTCCTGGCCTGCCCGGTATTTCTTGCTTCAGACACTGGGCTGTACCTGCGCCACCAGAGTAATAGCTCAAGTTTGAACAATGCAGCTGCCACTCCCAGGCATACCAATGTTTCATGCTTCAGTCGCTAGATAGTGCCAAACCAAACAGCATTACAGGTTGCCTATAGTCCAGTGTCCAAAAACCTAGCCCCCACCGATAAAAATGTGAAATGAAAGATAATTGCGGTGGCTTAATTCGGCTATGCCAGGATATACGTAGCGTGAGCTTATGCGCACAAAATGAGAGGCGCTATCAAGCGGCTCCGGTGCAGCGTCAAACTTGGCTACTGCGCAACGGAGGCGCACAGCTGGGCACGCGGCGGCGCCAGTGCGTCTGCCGCGGCTATGACGTCACTCCTCTGAATTGCGCAGACCGGCGAGGCGGGTGAAGCGGGCGCAGCGCCGCCGCGCGCTCTGCATAATGAGCACGGCTCATTATGAGAGCCACGCGAAACTACATTCCGCCGCCGCCGCCGCGCGCTCCGCATATTGAGCACGCATAATGAGCACGCATAATGAGCACGGCTCGCATAATGAGTACGGCTCATTATGAGAGCGACGAGAAACTGCTCAACCTCGGCCAGTGTAGCTCAAGCTACAATAATCTCAAGCGCAGGCTCTTGTGAAGAGAGGGACTGCGCAGAAAACAAGGATTTTGCTCTTCAGAGCATTCTTGGCATTGATGTTGTTCTTGAAGCTTGGTGACTATGACTTTCCGACGTTTTTGCACTACAATATCTGAAAAGGTTTAAAAAAAAAAGAGTCTCGCTAAAAGATCAGCTACCCCCCCCCCATTTTACTGTGTTATTGCGTCATCATAAACAAACATGGCGCCGCCCATGTAACAGAGCAGACACTGGTCTATCGCTATCTTTGTTTTTTGTCTGACCTTCACGAGTTGGTAATGCAAAAAGCGGGGGAGTTGTGTGGTGTGAGGAAGCTTTTAAACTGGGTGTACCGCAACTACGACGAGAGTAGAACAGTGAGCCACCACGCCCGTAATCCTGTAAATGAAGCCTTCTCTGTTTTCGAAAAATGACAATGCAGCTTTACCCGTTTTATCATAACAGCGCCTCGCAAATTTTTGCGTGAGCGTGCGTAACGCCGATCTCGCCCTCGCTCCCCACCCCCCGAAATAAAATCCTGGGTACGCCACTGCGCGTGGCCAATGTGGCGAGGAAACTGGGCGGAGAGGTAAACACGTTTTCAAAAGGTGAGCACTTTTGAGTTTTGACTCCTTGCATGCTGCAGCTTGTTTCGCAAACGCAGCACACAAGCCACGTGACCGCGATCGAGCAGTTGCCCAATCTCTTAAATCTAGGCTCTCTATACCGACGACAGACAAGCTTGAGAGGAAACTCGGTGCCGCGCGCGCTTTTTTGTTTCCTTCGTGATTCGTATCGGCGTCTGGTCGGTGAGGTCGCTCTTGCACGAAAGTCTACTTCGCTCAAGCACCGATTCGGCAAATCATCACCACTCAACGATGGAGGATCCCGGCACGGCCGGCGCCTCGACGGGGAAGACGAAGACAATCTCCTCCGCGGGGCCGTCGCAGCTGTCGACGCGGTCCGTACGTAGCAGGATCTTTTCTTCGACCTGAGCTTCTCGCAGTTGGCGAGAAGCGGCTCCGATCTACCAGAGGACGCGTGCAGGGAAGCCTCGACCGCTTTCTGCAGTCTCGATAAACGCGTGCCCGTGACAGCCCGTGTTACCTGTTTTTTCATGTTATTTGTAGGAGTTCATATACAACGAAGAAGCGGGTATAGCGAAGCGAATTCCGATTCCCGTTGATTTCGTTGTAACCGGTCTCGACAGTATGGTAAGCCTAATTATATTTCGTTTGGGGATTTTCGCTGTTGATGGTTTAAGGATTATTCCTTAACAGTGCTACAACTGATACAGGCAGATTCGTATAAACAATTGTAATCTGGTCGTTGGAGTCAGTAACAAAATCAAAAGGGCATCTTGCTATGAATGTTCTGTTTCGAATCACTAAATTCTGGCTTTACAGATCTGGCCAAGCTTCTGTGATTCCCTCCTCCTTTTGTTGGCATTTTCCTACGTGAACTAAGACCATTGATACTACCGCTGGAGCTCACGTGGAAGAATAAATCAATCGTTTATATATATATATATATATATATATATATATATATATAGGTATATATATATATATATATATATATATATATATATATATATATATATATATATATATAGGTGTTTCACGAAAGGTGGACAAATTCGATATTGCGAAAACTACGCGTCGCAACAAAAAAGGCTTGTGTTGTTTTGGTCCGGGGCCAGGGCTATTTAGGAAAATTATTAAAGTCCGAGATAATTAAATTGTTAATTATTTTTGTGTAATTAACTTTTTTAATATTGTGTTTAAGGGCATAGTTTCAATTAGAAAATTGCTCAGCGTCATCAAAAAACACTAAATCAACAAATTGCAGAAGGATAGAAGGCACGGGAAGCATTTTACGGCTTTCTGAAAAACCGTACAAATTCGACGGGTTTTGAAGTTTCGGTTTGTTATCGGAGCGCATCTCCGCCCCGGCAGCACCGCGCCCCGTGGAGAAATAGTGCAACCAACCTCTGCTGCGCTGTCATCGCGCGACGCAGCAGAAGCTGGTTGCGCTATCTCTCCACGGGGCGCGGTGCTGCCGGGGCGGAGATGCGCCCCGATAACAAACCGAAACATAAAAACCCGTCGAATTTGTACGGTTTTTCAGAAAGCCGTAAAATGCTTCCCGTGCCTTCCATCGTTCTGAAATTTGTTGATTTAGTGTTTTTTGATGACGCTGAGCAATTTTCTGATTGAAACTATGCCCTTAAACACAATATTAAAAAAGTTAATTACGCAAAAATAATTAACAATTTAACTATCTCGGACTTTAATAATTTTCCTAAATAGGTCCCTGGCCCAGGACCAAAACGACACAAGCCTTTTTTGGTGCGACGCGTAGTTTTCGCAATATCGAATTTGTCCACCTTTCGTGAAACACCCGGTATATATATATATATATATATATATATATATATATATATATATATATATATATATATATATATATATATATATAATTGCCGCGAAAAAGTGTCGCACTCCAGCGTCGAATTGAAACTAATAAACACTGATACCAGGGAAAACGATCCATCATTTCTGGTGCTTGCGTAAATCTTCAAGTCCGGAAATCCGTTCACTGTAATGAGCGTTTGTCGACTTTAATAAACGTGAATGCGAGAAAGTTTCACGATAAAAAGATGTCGCCATTGGATAAATTTGTTCCCCTTTGCAGTATAGCAAGAAACATCTAAGTGACAGAGAATGATCACCGAAAGTTTTGTAAATCGTCTCCCACTCATAGCATTTTTTTTTCTTGTCACATTAGTGCAGACTTGGTTGATAGGTTATCCAAACTTCGGATCAGGTTAGTGAAAATGCAATGCTCTGGGGTGACTCCCGCTATACTCCCGCTTTCTGATACTTCGTTCTTGAGTGTAGGTTTTTTCCGGGAAGCCTACATCTGATATGGCCGATCTCAAAATTGTCTTTGAATTGCACATTCGCTCTTTTAAATTACACAAGGCATCAACTTTTTTTTTGTTTTTCATTGTCACAGCAGTATCCACAGTGCTGCAGCTCCGCACAGCTGCTCGAGCACATGCATTTATTTGGCGCCTCATTCACGTGCTCTCACGCAAGTAGCTTTGACAGAGGTGTGGAAACTACAATAGTCTTGACGACATAGCACAAAGATATTGGCGTCGCGTATTTATACTTTTTATTTTTTTTTTTGCCGAAAGGTATTTTTGTTTCAATTTTGCCATCCGTACGCTCTGGCTGTCAGTGAAGTTACAGAGTCCTAATGGTTCGTAGTTTTATATATACAGGGTGTTCGATTTTAACTCGACAAGATTTCTTTTTTAAAGGCTGTGTGAGTTAACCAGTGCCTTCTTCAACACGCATGGAAATCGATGTGAATTATTTTGATTTGATACTTTTGATGACGTTGATGTCAATTATTAGGATTACGATGCTTAGCTAATGTCAATGTGATTATTTTTGTATATTTGTTTTTATTTTCCCTCTTGTCCTGCACACTGTCGACTGCTGTAAAAGGGGCGGCTTGCCTCGTCAGAAAACTTCTTGTCTTATTTTGCCACAGTCCCTCAGACCCATGTATGTCTGGAAATAAAGATTATTATATCAGGATCAGCGGACATTAGATGAGGGGACAATCGTCATGGTAAGTTGGCTAATTAACTAATATTTGATTATAAACTTTTTTTATTCTTTGCTTTATTAACAGATAAAAATAAATAAAAGGGAGATATTAGCTGCACGTATAGCGGGTCCGGCTACTCCTTTGAACTTCAGTGATTAGTGTTCATTATCTTGTGTGTTCACAATTGTCACGTAAACTATACACTTCACTGAACACCTTGCAATACACAACAAGGTATAAAAGTACACCTTGTAGACCCTGAGATGGGGAACGATACAAAAACGGACGAACACAACAAAATCTTGTTTTGTTGTGTTCGTTCGTTCTCCATCTCAGGGTCTACAAGATGTCGATTAATTACCAGCTCGCCTGCACTCTATCACTGCTTACTTCAAAAGTACATGCTTTACATTAGGGTGCGATGATTAGTTATGTAATTTATATACAATAATTCATACACTGAAACACAAGTACATTGCGTACTCTACAATATACACCAAGGAGCGTTAATGCACATTAGTTCACCGAAACACTTTTTACATTAACAGCTCATTTTAGCACGATAATTTACAACCAAGGTATCGCAATATAGTATATAGAATACTCAAAGAATTTACACAATGTCAATTTATCATAAAATGATGTTTCTACTTTTGTTCCGTGTCTGTGTTGTTCTTTATAAAGATATATTATTATCAATAACTGTCCGCTATTTTAGTGTCCAAGGTAAAATCATGTAAGGCAAACACAGCCCTCTTTTGTAGAACTGGGATGTGCCAAGGTCCTAGCACCTCCTCTAGCGACACGGGGTGGCTGTCAAGAGTCATGAGCACGTTTCGTTGGATTGCAGATTTTCTCAAGGAACGCAAGCATTTTTTCGACGCAAACGATAGCAAAAGCCATGAACGTACTCTCCATAATGGGGTTCATCAGCGAAGCGTACTGAGCCCCACTCTTTTCAAAGCGGTTATGAATCAATTGTCTCCTCTCCTTCCATGAGACGTGGAGTATCCCATCTACGCAGACGACATATGCATCTGGCATCAGCACTTTCTATCGTCACTGAAAAGACAATATTACAAAACAGTTTAGGGATTGTTGTATCGTTCTTAAGAGAGCATGAAATGGACATGTCTGTGACCAAACCAGCACTTCTTTTTTCACCCTATAATGACTAATGGCGAATTCCACTGATCGTTTTGGAGCGCGCCGGGATAAGTAGACCAGATCTGAGATGGAGCACTCGATCCGAACGGAGTCGCTCCGCCTCCGGATCCTCAGTGGAACGTGACCACTCCTCCGGCATCGGCGGATGCCTTTCCGTCATTCACCTTCCCGGGAATCCCCTTGCCGTGGTCCCGTAACTTGAAGCACACGTTTTCGCCATCGCGGCGCTAACAAACACGTGTTCAAAGCACGAGCGAAGTTGATCATGATGTGAAAGATGCGAGTCGATAAGCGATGTGCGTCAGCGTTGTCCAGTTGCCTCATCATCGAAATACTCGTGGACGGTGTCCAAGTACGACTCGATATTCGGCCTCTTCTACGTAGGTCCAAAAAGGCAGTCGAATCCATACGGGACATAAAAGCCATCCTCGTCGTCGCTGCTACTCGAGCCGCTGCTGCTGGAAGATCTGCTCGAGCAACTTGACGACGAACTGCCATCAAGCAGCAGCAGCAGTAAAGCGGGCGGCACTTTGCGAGCGGCCATTATGAATTCTCCCGAGGCGAGATTCCCGGCAAGAAAGGAAGTCACGTGTGCGCGCCGAGGGCCTGCCAGGCTGGCTTCCGGTCGAATCTGCCGACATCGGCGGGGCTACTTTTCTCGAATCAGGATAGAGATCTGGAGTGGGAGCTGATCCGAATCGACAACTGAACACTTCCGTCTCGGTCCCGATCGCCCAGTGAAATAGGCGCGCTCCAGGAAAGTCGATCCAGGCGCGCGCCAAAACGACCTGTGGAATTCGCCATGAAAGATTTCAGACTCTCTGTAAAAGTAGAACCACTAGAAACTGTCAAGACCCACCGATTTTTGTATATAGACCAAACCCTTACGTGGAACATGCACATGACTGTGAACGAACAAAAAGTTAAGAGGATCATTAATCCCTGGCGCTGCATTGCGGGAACCAAGTCTAAAGGCTCAACATCATCCCTCCTCCACACTCTAAGAAAAAAAGGAGGAGAAAGGTAGCAACAGCGACTGTTCCTCCTTGTTGTGGTCAAGTTGCCCAGAGAAGGGAGGAACGGAAGTTTGGATGAAAGGAGGAGGTCCAGTTCCACCCTGTTCAGTTGGCGCGGGGGTAGTACATCGCTGTACTGACCAAGTGGTCGAAGCTTCGATCCCTAGAAGGAGCGGTTGTTTTTTTTCTCGCGTATTTTTTTGTTTTTTTTTGTATTTACCAAAAAAGGCATAAACAAACCCAGACCGATGGAAGGAAAATTAGAGTCCTTATTATCCACCGACGCCAAGGAAAACTATACAAATATCATTGCTACAAGCTTCATCAGCGTGCTGTTTGATAAACAAGATTTGGGCACCCACACTCCAAGGAAAAATGGAGGAAAAAGGTAGCAACGGCGCATTTTCCCCCCTTCTACTGACGCGCTCCCAAGTGGACACGAGAAAAAGGGAGGAACGAGACGTTTTCCTGCTTCTCCAGGCAGACGGGAGAAAGCTTTCACCCTCCCGACTCTTCTTTCGGTTTCGTTTTTCGAGCACGTCGCGCACGTTGTTAAATAAATGTTGTTGAGTTGATTGAGCTTCAGCGGCAGCGAAGGCCGCCTATAATTCCGTCTTCTAGTCCAAACGTGCAGAACATTTCGGTTGCATTGACGTTTTTACCACTAATTTTATCAAAGGAGCAAACGAAGCCGCTACAAACAGCGAAGTTCCGGAGCAGTGCCAGCAGCGCTACGTACACTGGGGAAGATGGCCGTCTCTGGATTGCGGGGCCCACGCGGAACGGGGCGTATTTTCGGCACCAATCCCATGTCCGGGGGGGCGTGGTCAATGACGTCACGGACGTCAAAATAAGGTTATTTGGTTACCCTTCGTTATTTTGACGTCCATGACGTCAAAATGGTTTATTTTTGTTATTTATTTTGTAAAAAAAAAAGTGGCGTGCTTTGCATGTTTATACAGCCTTGATGTTGGTACGCCTCAACGGGTGATCGGTCTCTTAGCTGTAGATGAGAAATTTAGCCAGTGCATCACGCAGTAGCATCGGTAGCATTTTGAAACGTCGGCAACGTCGGTCGGGCCGGAGAAACATCGTGCCTTGCGAACCGCATGTCGAACGGAAGGTGAGTGTGGTTTGCGTTTTCCCGTCCGAGCTCTTTCTTCGTTTCAAATCTATTTGGCGCCGCTGCCTACATTGTTCGAGCCTGCGCTCGCGATTAAAACACGCATCGCAGAAAGCTGAAAGCCCGCCGAAGAACCTGCCGGCTGACCCTTGCGAGCTAAACCTAATTCAACAAGACCATTTGATCCGACAAAATAATGTGTTTGATCTTACATCCCATTTCAACAAAGAACTGCGCTGTCTGTCTTCGTCCCTACATGTTTTATTCTTTCGTGTTTTTCAAATCTTTACTAACCCGGGTCCGATCGAATGCTGCGATCATAACAAATAGTTGGTCGTGCTCCGATGGCCGTTATCATCAGCCGGTAAGGAAGTTACGTTTTTCGTTTCTATATTTTGACCCATATAACATCATATTCTAAAACTATGAAATGCTATCACCACCTCTAGTTTCACATTCTGGTGCGCTCGCAGCTTCCTGCACCCCTGCGAGGTTTCCTGCGATCGTACCCTGTATATCATAGATTTCTCGCCGTACGCGAGTGCTCTCGAAGGCGTGCTATACTCTGTAACATAGGTTGTGTGCACCAAAGGCACAGGCCCGAGCATATATGACAGTGAAAAGCACCCTTTTTGCACGAGCACCCGTGCGAAAAGAACATTCTGCGGAGCTACGCCTCGCACCCGTGCCTTTGCTGCACACAACTTATTAATAACCGAGCCGTTCTCGTTTCTTTTGCATATAACTGTGAAAGAAGTGTCATTGTTGTTTTCTTCTCAAACAAAACTCAGACGCGAGACAAAAGCAAATAGATAAAAGTCTGCACATTCACATTTTTCTCCCTTGTGCGACAGGTTATATATAGCTGGTCGCGATTCATCAGCGTTTCTTTTGAAGCTGATGGGTACCACAAGGCGTGAAAGAGGTGACTTCCAGCTTTTACCAAGGCAGCAGCAAGACACTACAAGCCATCGCAGCAACTGGCTTGCAGGTGCCGCTCTGTTTTGAACAGCACTGCGTGCCATGCAGAGGATTGTGCAAGCTTTCTGGGTGGCGACGCTAGCCACGGTAAGCGCATCCTATGCAGCTTTCTTTTAGGGATATATGTGGCTTGCAGGCCATGTCGTGCATGTGCCACCCGAGGGACAGCAGTGCCAGTGGCAAGGCTGTGCTGATGGTAATCACCACTGCACTGTGTTTTCATTCAATAACTACTGACAAGGAACCAAATACTTCCGAGAGATTCTCGGCTGTGCTTTGATCAACTCCAGCTCGCTTATGAACAGGTGGATGGCACAGGTGGCCTTTCCTAATGGACTTGATGTCCGTTTTAACAATGCAACCAGACTTCCTTTTAGTTTGTGGTGTTTTTTTCGTTCGTTTTTTTTTCGTTGCAGGTGACTAGCATTGCAGTGGAGAAATATGCAAAATAGTGTAATGGCTGCATTAGTTACCTAAGTCAATGGCGGGAATAACTGACCTACATTTTCACCGACTGCATTTCTCAGAGGAATAGCCTGGACTAGATAGCTCACTGCACTATGTCCTTCCCCTTAGCCTGTACAACTCGGCGTCTTCCCCTGATTGTCTTATGTGGCTGTTTCTGTGTTTGCCTAGGCACTCGGCTGAAATGGTGAAAGCTGTGTGCATTGCACATAACCGCCATGAAAGCCAGTGTGGACGTAGCTGGCGTAGCCCCGAACATGGCTTCTCTAGCTCGACACAAGTGACGTTCCTACCACTGTCGTGTTCGCATAAAAGAGACCTGCTTAAAGTGGTACTCCAGCGATTTTGTGGGCAACCCCACCTAACTATATTTTCAAAATTACCATATTTTACTCTTTCCGGTATGCTATTTACTATCGTGAAATTCAAAATAGTTATTGTAAAATCGGCAAACTAAAATGACACCAAAACCAAGATTCAAATATACTTGCGCTTTTCATTGCCGTGACGTCACGGCAGGCACGTAGCCAGGATTTTGTTTTTGGGGGGGGGGAAGGGCCGCCTATGGGGAAGGGGGGCCCGCCTATGGGGAAGGGGGGGAGAGGAGGTTCCAGCAAAATGGAAGATTTCGGGGGGGGGGGGGGCGTTCCCCCATGCCCCCGCCTCTCTCCCCCTGGCTACGTGCCTGAGTCACGGGATGGCAGGCTTGCAGTTCTTGCGGGCTGTCTAGAAGTGAACTATGCCGAGCATTTGTTTCGTGCTGCTGCGCGGGAGCTGGAGCGACCTTCCAAAGCATTCTTTTGACACCATGAAACTGTTTGTGATCAGTTGGAAACAAAGTCTACAGCCCAAAGAGTGAACCCCTGCCTTCCCATGTTGTCACTATTTCAATGTTGCCAGTAGAGCTTTTCACTTTGAAAAACACAATGATGACCAAAATTGTAAATTCTATAATTTCGCGAAAAATGTGATTTGGGCCAAATATTTGGGTTACTATTTCAGTGATGTTTGTTGGTGTGTTTAGCAACTTTTCAGGCAAATTGGGGACAATAAAGAAAATGCCAGAGTACCCCTTTAAAACATAGAGTGCATGTAGTACACAATGGAGAAGTTGCTCGCCAATCATTCTCTTAGAAGCATGAGTTGAGCCCCTTCGAGGCAGTTTGCTGCCGCAGCGTGCACTGTCATCCGCCCGAGAAGAGAAAACAAGATGAATGACCAGTAGGATTTCTTTGTTCCAAGGCTTCTTGATGCAGGAAAGGCTAGGGAACCAGTATTGTTGCTTTTTACTACCCCGTACGAGACTCAAACCCGACATGCAAGGAAGTCGAAAGGCCTCTTCATGTGCCTTCTTTCTGCTTCCTTGTTCCTTGGGTTTTAGCTGTATTCACAATTCATGCTCGCCTGCATGCCTACTCTTTCGGTCTCTTTTTTGTTCACTGTGTCTCTGAAGTTTTCTGTCGTTGCTGTCCCATAATTGCTTCGTGGATGCACAGCAACACTCAAGGTGCTCGACGTCTGCGGCTCATCGGTATTGGTTTTCCCGGTACCACGTCATGAAGGAAGTGGCCTCCTCCCTTCACCAAGTAGCTGCGATATACTACAAGCACTGGGTTACAGCTGCAGCTAGCCCATGGGTACCGTTCTGCATCCTGCACTGCATGTAGTTCGAAATGAAGGTGTGACCTTTTTAGGCGCTGTCACTTTGTTTTGTGCATTTTCTGCAGCTTTTGTGGGGCAACTTCTTTTTAAGATTCAATAATTAGAATACGGACTCGAGTGAGAGAGGGGTTTTCTGAGAAGACGGGCCTCTTTGCTAAATTATTGGGAATGACGAAAATAATCCCTGGAGAAGGGGAAAAGAGGGACAGAGGACAAACACAAATCTCCAAACACAGCTACCGTAAAATACCGGGCAAGCGCCCACTCAAAATTTTGAGATAATCATGAAAAAATGGGGGATGGGCGCTTGTCCGGTCATCATTTCTACATATAAATGTACTGTGCATATTTTCTTAGATCTTACAAATTTGGTTATGGGCGCTTAATGTGGTATGGGGGCATGCATGGTATTTTATGGTAGGTGACTGGTGCGCGACCGAAAAAATCCGCCTGGTCCGGGTATCGAACCCGGGACCTCTCCATTACACGTGGAGCGCTCTACCAACTGAACTAACCAGGGGTTAGACGTCAGTAGAGCAAACGGGTTTTATCAGCTGCCACCAGTCTAACACCAACAAGGGTGAAGCTTGCAATTTAAGGTTATAATTATAATGCAATTAAATGCAAGGGTGCAAGCGAGCTGGACAAGAATGACGAAAATAATCCCTGGAGAAGGGGAACAAGAGGGACAAAGGACAAACACAAATCTCCAAACATAGTTAGGTGACTGGTGCGCGGCCGAAAAAATGACGATTATTTTCGTCATTCTTGTTCAGCTCGCTTGCACCCTTGCATTTAATTGCATTATAATTATAACCTTAAATTGCAAGCTTTGCCCTTGTTGGTGTTAGACTGGTGGCAGCTGATAAAACCCGTTTGCTCTACTGACGTCTAACCCCTGGTTAGCTCAGTTGGTAGAGCGCTCCACCTGTAATGGAGAGGTCCCGGTTCGATACCCCGACCAGGCGGATTTTTTCGGTCGCGCACCAGTCACCTAGCTGTGTTTGGAGATTTGTGTTTATCCTCTGTCCCTCTTGTTTCCCTTCTCCATGGATTATTTTCGTCATTCCTGTCCAGCGCGCTTGCACCCTTGCATTTGATTGCATTATAATCATTGGGACTGGTATTATGTCTATAGAGTTCATGTACACCTTACGTTATGTACTTTTTTGTTTTATTTTACTTGTTACTTATATTTCGATGTTACTCGGCAGCCACTAAAAATGGGGAAAAAACCAAAAAAAATGATGACTTGTCGGATTTTTTTTTTTTTGCTATATGTTGGAAGGGTTATTGATGTGGTCGGTCATTGATGTTATTTTTCCTACACGAACATCCAGCCTATGTTTACGTAAAGCTCCAATTGCCCTTTAGCAACAGAAATAATTTGTGCGACAGACTAGGCGGCAGCATTATGGAGGGAAACTGGCCTGATTATATCTGCCATGTTTAGAAAGTACATTTGATGACAGGTCATGAATTCAGTGGCAAATTCCCCCAAAAGAATCTACATCACTCTGCCAGCCAATCGCTGCCGTCGGTTGTCGTGACGTCACGTCCAGCAAAGAAACTACAAACTAGTATTTTCTTTTTAATTGGCAGGACTCTGCTGTTGATGCCACATAGCACGTCGACTCTCGAAGCAATTCTTCCGCTCTTGACCTCTCCGGTTTCAGCTTGCGAAGTCGTGACGGTGACTGCTTTTCTTTGCGGTATTTCCCGTGTGTCGACGTGAGAAGGCAGCGGTTGTATCGCCAAGGAAGTAGCAATCAATCTGTGCATTTGCTCCAGCGGCACAGATGTGACGACACCAGCAGAAGTACCTCCTTTAAGGGCACTCCTTTGAATAAAATGGCCGCACCTTGTTGACTCTTGCTAAGAACTAAAAGCGTATTCACTCGAATGATAGACGTACTTATTATGCAGAGGGCTTTTGCTTCTACTTTCCGTTTGAGCACAGGTGCAGCCAGTCATTGTATTTTCTATAAATAATATTTTTACAAAAAAACCTATCGTATATTGGAGTTGAGAACACGAGTCTCCGTAAATGTTTGATCTTCGCAGATAGAATTTCCGCGGGAGGACGTTATTGCTATCCAGTAAATTGCTGGCATATTTCACTCCATTGCGGTGACTGACTATCCCCGTGCTCCGAGGGAAAGTGGACTCGCCTGCTTTGCTCATATACAATGCGTCTATTATTGGTTAAATATGGTAAACAATTTATTCCGTATATTGTTTTATAGCATCGAGCCGTAATATCACTTAAGAAAAATAACTACTGATATAAATTCAATTTTGAGGTTGACGACATCTAGCAGCTAAAACTATTGCTAAAATCGGCTCAGTTGCTGCGTGGCAGCTGACGTATTCAGCTCGTTGGATGGTGTACGGACGAGGGTGCCATGTGCAATATTCGTCACACTACAATGATCCACAAAACAGATATGAAAGGTTAAGTACCACACTTCAGAGTTGAGAAACGCGTGTCAAGCTCGTAGCCTCCTCCACTCATCCCACGTACGCGATTCCTTGACCTTTGCAATCCTGACCATGGTGTCTCAATTAAAATAATCAATATTCTGCAAGTCAACTAAAATGCAAACGCTGCTGCAGTTCGTCCCGTCCAACTCGTCTACAGAGTTAAAGCACCCTTTGAACGCAAGTTGCGGGCCCGCCATCACAACCGCATGCATTCATTAGAGCACATCTGGTCTTGTCAACCTCGGCGTCCTGCAGCGTTTGCTGTCCTGTTGTCGGGCTATGCAAATCTTGCCGTACTTCAGTTGTCAGCTAGCTGGGTCGTTGACAGGCGAGCTGGTCGGATCAGTTTTGAACACGGCCGGTGTAATAGGCCATATGCAAAATCCTTGCCAGATATCATCATCATGCCACTCGGAGCCGCCATAATAGGGAGGGGGAGGCTTTGTTGACTTCCAGCTGTGGACGAGGCGCATATGAATTTAACTCGGTTTTCATGATATTAAAACAACGTATTTGTGCACTCAATAGGTTGCTGTTTACTTTTGGTTCAAAGAAGAAAAGAAAACGGCTTCGAAATTCTGGAAAAGGAATTGTCAGCAACGAGGTCTCGATTCTTGTTACGCAAAGCAGTGAACTGGGCCATCCAGGCCAGTGAACGGTCTTCATCGAAGACGCGGTGTGAACGGTTCGTACTGGCCTGGCAGCACGTAATCCTTTTTTAGATCTACGACTCTCACTTTGCCGGGACTATTGCCTCTCGGACAAGACTATCGGTCGAGAACCCCCAATTGATATTGAGTACACTAGATGGCGCTTTTCTTTTTGCATGTGGTTTTTAATATTTTAGAACAATTTTAAAACGAACTGGATGGATTTTGCTACCAGATTTCAAAAAAAAATATAAATCTTTGTTGCAAAAATAAATACTTTCACGTGTATGTTGAACGACTCACTGTTAACAGCATAGCAATATCTTCCACGTAATATATATATTTTTTTAATCTTCAATATAAAGGACGGATACTGTTTCTCTGATGTTGTTCTGGTCTTTCTGTGATGTTTTCCTCTGTGGCGCCATATCGATGCATGTGTGATAGATGTTCTCCACGGTTTGTTATGAATCCGTTAACAATGAGCCAAAGTTGGGTCATGGTGAATTGTCCTTTGACTTCCTCCAGGATAGCGCACAATTGGATAGGACGGGGTTTGCGTGTTTCGTACATGTTTTGTGAGTTATCCACATCGCTCTCCTGGATTCCATGTTCGAGTATGCGAGAGTTTTAAATTATATTTCTGGTATTTTTGTTGTTTTCTTTTACACTCTCGGTTTAGTCACTGCTTTTCTCATTGAATGAGTAGACATCATAAACAAATAATTGCTAAACATTACTCTGCAACATCCAAATAAAAGACAAAGGATTAACTTTAAGGATTAACTCAGAAAAAGGATTAACTCAGAAAAAAGGGCGGAACCACCTGCGGATCTTCAACCAAATTTGTGTTCGTATCTAATACTTTCTGTACATTAAAGACATTTGAGGACCGCTGATTGCTAAGCAAGGAAACACATTTTGAAAATGTATGTTCTGGTCTGCCCTTTTTTCTAACAATTTCAAACGTGTCCCCAGCCGAACAAAAAAGTTCTCTCAAAAAGAGGTCGAGCGAGCTTTTCATGATGCTTTTCAATAGCAGAAATCTAGCATTTGCTTTTATGTTCGTGTGGCCTTGAAGAACAAAATTAATGCATTCGTCAAACGTTTTGTATTTTGGAACACAGCAGCACAATCATATTCTGTTCTCCACTCAAAACACATTGTGCCCCGCGTTTTTACCACAAGTGAGTTTTACCATATTGCAAACATATTGCAGGAATTTCAGCCTATTAAACCTAGAGTCACCGAATATTGCCAAAGTACAGGAACTCCCAAGCTTCTTTTCAGAACCGAGTCGCGGCGCAGCAGTCGCGCTCCAACCCATCCAGAATATGGCGCTGCCCAATGCGGTCGAAGTGAAGTGTGTACAGTGTAGCGGTCGTTCTCGTGTGAGCTCTTCAATCCACTTTCCTGGTCTGTGGCGACACTGGTTGGTTTTTATTAAAGTTATTTCCTTCGTTCTGAGCAGTGCGTGGCATGCTCCTCGCCGTCTCGTATCTCTCTCTCGCCTCAAAGCACAACAAAGTTCTAGTGTTAGGCTTAGCGTCTTAGGCGTAGAGTTTGAAACGCAGCACCAGCTCAACCGGAGCGAGCAAACGAGCAAACAATCTTGTTTGGGGAACCAATTTAGTGGCTACTTGATATAAGAAACTAGAGAAAATCAACGCACCTTCCGTTCGGTCCTAACTCAACAATGCCCAGAGCTTCCAAACGTGCGTACCGGCCGTAGCCATGGAAACGCGAAAAAGTTTTATAGTTTAGTTTTTTTATATATTTAGGCCTATCCTCAAAATGGCCGACTGACAACCGCCATGAACTAAACCAGCGACTCATAACTGGATTCTTCGGGATTGACTTCCGGTAAGCGAACTGAAGGGAATTCGGTACTCCGGGAACATTCAGTGACTCTATCCAAACCTACACTTTAAAAAAAAAAGATCCATCTTGAATGGTTCTTCGACGCCCCAAGAACTCTTTCAGCTCGTAAAGAACGGTTTCGCCTCAAACACTCTCGCCCCTGGCGCACTAGCCAGGCAACTGGGCGATGAAGAACTCTTTCGTTAGAGAAGGTTCTTCGTACCATTATCTCTCGGTTGCTCAGAGCAACCGACCCACCGAGAGAGAAGCGAGCGGAGCGACAGGGCGTTCGCGAGCTCGGGATTTTCGCGACGTTCGCAAGATGTGACCACATGACTGCGGACAAACCTACACTCTAGTTACTCATCTTGACTCGACCCAAGATTTGACCCAACACTCGCCCAAAGATCGTTGTCAGAAACATAGCTATGCCTTCTAATTTTTTGTTTTGTTATTATGTTTTATTTGTAAGCTATGACTAACTACGGCTACAGAATAAAATGCTTCTCAAACAAAAAGGATGACGTCATCGAGAAGCGTTTTCAAGTTGAAGCAGTTGAAGCATTTGAAGTAGTTGAAGTTTGTGGGGTCTTGTCAGCCCCCTTCTCGTCGACAACCGGACGCCGGCGCCTGGGGACTTGTTTTCCGTCGCCTCCGTGGCAAAGACGGCGCCTTTTAAGTTTGGTGCCGAAGTGCCTCCTCCTTGGGACCCATCTTGAAGACATTGGCGGTGTCGGCGGTGGAGATCCTAGGACCCCCCTCCCGGAGAGCGCCGGCGCCCGAGGCCCTGCGCCTACTGTGGCAGAGCCGGACGGGGAGCTCCAGCGAGACCGCCCGCGATGGGAGACAAGAGGCTCCCGCCGGTCTGGTGCGTGGCGAGCTGGGACGACGGACGACGGGAAATGGGAAGTGAGGGACTCTTGCGCGGGGAACGGGCCACGACGGACGTTCGCGTGTGGTGGCGGCCGCGACGTCGGCTCGGGCGACGGCCCAATGCAGACTTGTACACGTTACTGAAAAATAGTAAGGAATTACATTTACAATTACTCGAGGCTAAATTGTAATTTATTACAATTACAATTACCCTCACATAAAAGTAACTGACCGTTACCCCAAAAAGTAATCCGTTACTTTCGTGGCGTTACTTTCAACATCATTGTCCTCAAGTAAGAAAAAAGGGAAGAGGGTTATTGAAGTTCTTATTGGTGCAACCTGTTCCATTTATTGACCTTGAGTATTTTGAGCAACAACTGACTCTCGAAAGTCTCGTCAGACATTTTGCGTTATTTCTTACTCAATATGTCGACTGCTACGCGGAACACCCTCTGAACTGAGGCACTGGATGGGAGTGCCTTAATTGTTCCTCATGAATGCTTCATGGTCTGCAATAAGCTTTTTCAGCGAAGCAATAGAAGTGCTATTTACCTTGAAGATAGAGCAAAGCTCCTCGTTGCAGCCGTTGCCGCGAAGCTGTGGAAGTCATCATACATCTAGCCAAAACTAGAATAAGTATTGATTTATGTCCATCTTACTATACCGACATATATTGCCAGACAATAGCAAAACATGTAGTTGTAACAGTAAGGTTATAATTAAATAATAAATAAGGTTCGGCTCGATATTTTTCTCCCTTTGGTTCTGAACAGGTCGAGCCTCGGTTGAGACGTTGGTGAATAAAAAAGTTTCCGGTATATAAATATAAGTAATAAAAAAAGGACACTCATAACAACAATTAATTAGAACGTCGGTTAAAAGAAGGAAATGTAAACGCACGTTTGCCGTGTGTACCTTTCTTGGTGCCGTTCAAAAACGCACAAAGCACGAACCGACTGCATGTTTACGCCGGTGTTCTCCTGGTAGACGTCCGCTGATGCCACGGGCAGCGAAGGGCAGAGAACTAAGTAAGCCGCGCTATGGCCCCACTCACGAGTTTCACTCTCTCCTCAAGCCCAGAATATCAAGTCTACGTCAGCCACCATTATGTTTTATGTGTAAAGAATATCTGCTTGAGATAAGATGCGTCCTGCTGGGGTAAAAACAGGAAGAAGAAGAAAGGAAGGAGTATTACCATTTTTCAAGTGCTCGCAAAAAGCTGACTCACAAAAAGGGTGACTGAGATGGAGATAACCTGGCTGGAATTCACAAATAAAGTGGGCCAACCCTAGAAGTTGGACAACAAAAAAGTAAATAGCTTTTAAAACGGTAAAATAATGTGAAAGACACAGAAAAAATACATCCTGGTTTATAAGAGAAGATGATAAGTGTGCAGCAACGAACAAGGATGCTTGTGGTGTCCTTCACAGATTATCTTCACACCTCACATATTATCACATCTCTTTTAGTGGATTTTAGGGTAGACGGAGCGTTGTCTCGTGTTGTGACATTATGAAAATGGTCATAGTCACTATAACCGTGAAGGACATTGTTAATTCTTGTCTGTGCACTTACCACCTTAAGCTTCTCGAAGAGGCATACAATCCCTTGGTGTCCTCCTCTCCCCGTCTTCGATCGCAAAGAAAAAACAGAGGGACTAGAAAAGCGGATAGAACTTGCCCCTCCCCGTCTTGTTTTTTTTTCTTCGTGTGTAAAAATGTTTATTTGGACTTCCTTCAGAGCGCAGCTCTTAGGCGCCCGTTTCCGGCGTGAGCGGCGTCGCCGTCGGCGTCGGCGTCGCCGTCGGCGATCGGCGTCGGCGTAACCGCGCGGTGCATGATGGGTAATTTTCCCCGCTAAATTTAGCGGAAAATTTTCCCGCTAAATCTAGCGGAAAAATTTCCCGCTAAATCTAGCGGAAAAATTTCCCGCTAAATCTAGCGGAAAATTTTCCCCCGCTAAATCTAGCGGAAAATTTCCCCGCTAAATCTAGCGGAAAATTTTCCCGCTAAATCTAGCGGAAAATTTTCCCGCTAAATCTAGCGGAAAATTTTTACCGCTAAATCTAGCGGGAAATTTTCCCCGCTAAATCTAGCGGGAAATTTTCCCGCTAAATTTGGCGGAAAATTTTCCCCGCTAGATCTAGCGGAAAATTTTCCCCGCTAAATTTAGCGGGGAAAATTTTCCGCTAAATTTCCCGCTAGATTTAGCGGGGAAACTCCCCCCCCCTCCTCGAGGTCACGTGACCCCCAGGCCACGTGACCCCCCTCCCTGAGGTCACGTGACCCCCCCCCCCCCCGTGCCTCCCCTGCTCCTCAAGAGCTGCGCTCTAATTCGGCGTTACAGGGAGTTGTAAACGGCTTTTCATTTTTTACATTGTTGTTAGGGTCTAAAAAAATTCGATCGGAGCTTGGTGTTGCCAACAAAGGCTTTGCGGAACTGAAGAGTGCCAAGCCTCCCTTTGCGCTGGTCAATTCGCGGGACAGTTTCACTGCGCTCGACTTTACCAAAATAGCTAACAACCCTTTCTTTAGAAAAGGGGGGGGGGGGGGGGGAAAAAATGTAACGGATTACAAGGAATCCGTTACGTAAAAATGTAAGGGAATTACTTTAAAATTACTCCAGGAAATATGTAATTATTCCGTTACAAAATTACTGATAAATGTAAGGGATTACAAGTAATTTCGTTACTTGTAACGGATTACCGTCCTAAGTCTCGAGCGTCCGGTGACATGGTCCGGACTTAGACCCCGGATTCGACCCTCGACGGCGACGTCCCCAGGATGCGGTGTGGACTAGCACCGCAGGGACGATCGGCATGCAGCAAACAGTGGCGGCGCACCCCTTCCAGGCTTCCTCGATCACCTCTCCCGATCCCGAAACCCCCCAGCAGAATGTGAGTGGAATAAACCCGTTCTGCCGAGAGCTATGCGTTTGCTGTGTCACGTTCATCCGGAGACAGGGGCCCGGGGAATCGGACGAGAACCCTACATAATTGGCGCCCAACGTGGGGCCTGATTTACATTCAGGCTAGAGTTCCGATTCCTGGCCTGTTTCCGGTTGGATTGGGGCATTGCTTCCGCACTCCTTTTGGGGGCGATCCTCGTTGTAGCAACGCCGCACGAGATCCGACATGATCGTTTGCTTGATGAGGAAGCGCGGACCTAGACGTTGTCTTTGCTGACAATCCTTTGTCCCAGGCAACCAGGAGTTTATCCCCTGTGGCGAGGAGCGCCTTAATCCACTGTTTAGCTGTGCCGTCGGATGCTGGCAGGTTTATCCTTCAGCCTCTTGATGCCGCGCAAGTGTTCAGTGTGCGTGGATATTCCCGCCCTCTTTGAGGCCTGCAGTGTCGGGTGTTCTGTCGCCCCAACTACGCCTCCGGCCGTCCACGTCCGATGGGTGAGATGTCAGCTCATTTATTAGGCGATGTGACGCACGCAGCCGCCTTTGTTCGCGTATCGTTGCAGTGTCTTGGATTGACTGTTTTCGATTGCTCGCGTCAGAGAGGGTTCGCTGTGGGAGTATCTCAATACTACTTCCATTGCAGACGGCGGTTGCACGGACTGCATTGGGAAATTATTCCCGAACTGCATTTTGTCCGAGGGGAGCCTAGCGTTCTAGTTTTACTGCACGCTCGCTCCCAGCTGGCCTTGTTTGAGCTGTCGGCGCGGTTTTGAGTTCCGTGCGTCCACAGCGTTTGGGTACAATATGCGCTCTTGTGGTTCCGACCGCACTGATGCAGTACTTTGCGGCCAGAGGCGACACCTTGGGACTAATCCCCCCAAGAGTTGCCGGATACGCGATGCCTGGTGTGAATGCATCGGAATTCCCGAGAGCCACCGAGTTTCCGTGCCCACCTTATCAGTGGCTGTGTGTAATGCTCCGTGGGGTCCAGGTTGACGCGATTGTCATGTTCTGTTCGTCCCTGGCTGTAGAGTCGTGAGGTTGATCCCGCTTAATTGCGTGCAGTTTTTGCCGGACCCTCACACCGCCATATCGGAGTTTGCGCTTCGGGCGGAGATTACTCTCGAGTTGTTGTCCCCATGCCCGGAGAAGGGGCGGGGAAGTGCGTGCCCTGCGTTGCCGCTGGGCATGGTACCGGTTCTCCGCCGTGTTTGTGTACGCGTTGGGACGCGAGGGCGTGCGGAGGGATAACGGGTTAGAGTTAAGGGGGAAAGACGGCTAGGTGGGGAAGGAGCCGTTCTCGTGTAGCGAAAAGCCTCACGGGGGAGGTGGCGGTCTTGCGATAATGGGACGAGTTGTTAATAGTTTTATCCTGTACAGCTGCGCGGGAGGCCCGGGAAAACGTACGGTTCACGTCGGCGGGTGCCCGGGAAGCCTAGAAATCATGGCAGCGGCATGGCCGTCGGCGGCCTATAACTGTTGTGCGTTAGGTCAGCCCGTCGCTGTACAAACTGCAGCCTTTGCATGAATGACCAGCGGGTGTTGGAATCCAGCGGTAAATGCGGTAAACACTTCGACGCTGCGGAAACGGTTTATGCAAAGCAAATATAGTTTATTAACTCGTCCATTTCCAAGATCGGCCGGTTAGATTATATGGCACTTCGGTGTCGCGCTTGTAGCGCGGAAGATAAAAGGCGCGTGCGGGGTGCTTACATTGTTCGAACCTGGCCAGTCTTTCCAGTCGCAAGAAGACTTTTGGGTTATGCGCTGTTTTGACTTGGTCTGGGGCGGGCTTTGTGCGTACCCTGCTGCGTTCATCCAAGGGCTCGTTGCTTGGATTGAGAATAGAAGAGTTGCGAGACGCGTAGATGAGGTACCTCCAATGCTCGATCCTGGCCGACCTTGACAGTCGCAAGAAGACTTTTCAGTCATGCGGTGTTGTGGCTTGGCCGGGGGAGAACTTGAATGTGCATCAATGCGTTGATCTCAACTTTCGAGCTTGTGCAGGGCCAGGACTCACAGTGGTTACTCCACTACACTTCGGTGTGTACCCCCGTTGCACGCTCGTCGCTCTTGTTTGGAGATTATCCCCGAACAGTGACGCGGCAACCTCTGGTACACGGCCAGACGTTGCGGACAGAGCCTTGTAAGAAGGACGTCCAACAGACTTGCTGGGCGCATCATCCGGCATATCAAAACGTTGTCCCCTTGTGCTGGTCTCAATGGCCGGTACCGCGGGACACGGGCCTCTCGGGGTGGTGGTTATCCAACCCGATGACGGCATGCTGCGTAGCGTAGTCGTGGCTTGCTTGTGGCGTAAGAGTCGCGAACGATGTCTACGTGAATGTGCGTAATGTTAATTGGTACTGTTAGCGGCAGGTTTTGTTCGTATGGTTATTGTGTATCGCACCTCGCGAACGGTGTAGGATTTGTAGCTGCTTGTGACGTGCAGACGGTTATCTTTTGTGTTGATGTTTTGTGTTTTCATCACAAGTGATTTTAGCTGTGAGGAAAGTGAATTCTGTTGTCGGAGAAGCGATTCTCTAGCGCTCTCGTAGATTATGTAACATTTTAGTAGAGAGCGATTGGGTTGTCTTGTATAAGAACAATGGTTGTCTAATGACTATACATTTCGACAATAGTTTAGTGTTGTTGCATGCTTCCTGACTTGATGATTAGTTTTATTTTTGGGTACGTCTTTTGAACATGTAGCGTGACGACCTTGATGAGTGTATGCTTAATAGTTTTAGAACGAAGAGCTTCGTTTGTATCTTGTGGCATGCCCACTGAGCTGACGATTTGGTTTCGTCACGCTGTGCGATATTCAGTGCCGCGATTTGTTAGCGTTTGTTTTTCTGTCTGGAACACTGGGGTGGAAGGGACTTTCAATTTTGGTGTATTGTGTGCGACTTAGTGCCCGTGCGCGTTGTGAGCGGTGGTGCTCTGGGCCCGCTTCTGGACTGTGCGCTACCTGGTCGAGCTTCCCGGCCAATGAACGGTCCCCGTGGGCTTGCCTCGTTTGGCACCCTCGCCGCGATCATCAAGGGTGATCGCCATTATCGGCGACACTCAGCTGAGCTCCCGTGCGGTATTTGGGTCATCTGCGCCACCTCCACTTCTGACCTTCATGACCCCGGGCCTTGGTTTGAGGGGGGATGGTGTGGGGTCTCATCAGCCCCCTCTGGTCGACAACCGGACGCCGGCGCCTGAGGACTCGTTTTCGGTCGCCTCCGTGGCGAAGACGGCGCCTTTGAAGTTTGGTGCCCGAAGTGCCTCCTCCCTCGGGACCCATCTTGAAGACATTGGCGGTGTCGGCGGTGGACATCCTAGGACCCCCCTCCCGGACAGCGTCGGCGCCCGAGGCCCTGCACGTGCTGCGGCAGAGCCGGACGGGGAGCTCCAGCGAGAGACCGCCCACGATGGGAGACAGGAGGCTCCCGCCTGTCTGGTGCGCGGTGGGCGAAGCTGGGACGACGGACGACGGGAAATGGGAAGGAGACTCTTGCGCGGGAAACGGGCCACGACGGACGTTCGCGGTGGTGGCGGCCGCGACGTCGGCTCGGGCGACGGCCCGGTGACATGGTCCGGACTTAGACCCCGGATTCGACCCTCGACGGCGACGTCCCCAGGATGCGGTGTGGACTAGCACCGCAGGGACGATCGGCATGCAGCAAACAGTGGCGGCGCACCCCTTCCAGGCTTCCTCGATCACCTCTCCCGATCCCGAAACCCCCCAGCAGAATGTGAGTGGAATAAACCCGTTCTGCCGAGAGCTATGCGTTTGCTGTGTCACGTTCATCCGGAGACAGGGGCCCGGGGAATCGGACGAGAACCCTACAAGTTTTAGATGCAGCATTTGGTCGAAGCTACGTTCGAAGCGGAAGCAGTGGAAGGGGTTCGAGCGTTGAAACCGTTAGATATTGATCGCTTGATGTTCGAAACGTGTCAGATTGGCTGACAGAAGATAACTTAGGAGACTTTTCCCAGAGATTCTAAGCATGAAGGTAAGCAAAATGCCCCTCCTATCGCTCTTCTGGTTTTGGTTGTGTCAGGTTGGTTTCAGCTGCCAAGGGGACTGCACGTATCCGCGGCTCTACGTATCTGTGGCCGCTGCTGCCCTGGGCACAAAGCGGCAAGCAAAGGTGTTTTGATTTGTATGCACTGGTGCTATCCACCCTCTATGTTCGAGTGCCTTCGTAACAGATTATTCTTGTGCAATGCAAAATTTGTACGTGTCTCGTGTCGCGGGAGTACAACCGGATCTTTCGGCATTTGAGGAGACTTGCCATGGTCTTGTGTTATCCCAGCATGAGCGAACGCTAGTGCTTTGTTTCTGTTACTACCTCATAGTTAGTCATCTCAAATATCATGTGAAGTTAGCTCACAGTGACAAATGCTTTAGTTACGTTTGTGAATAATTCAGTTAGTGTCACAACTGTCGGCTCCAGTACCAAGAAAGCATGTGCTTTGTTTCCAACGAAAAATGAAGATTAGTTTTGTATATTTGAGAAATTTAAATACCTTTCTTTATGGTTATCTAGTAAGTACCGCATTTTCCAGTGTACAAGTCGCGTTTTAACAACGATGCAACTCATACTTTTTTTTTCTTCAAGTATGAAAGTTTAACGTTGCAAAGTTGTCGCGGGAATTATATTTCTCCTTCGATTCGTTGACGAGAATGAATGTTGAAATTGACTCCTTCTTGTGCATGCTACACTGCCCGTAAGAATATATAAGTGCGACTTATATACCAACGTTGTTTTTTTTTTCTTGGTGTAAAGACCAGTTTATAGGAACTTATAAAAAGTGGGACTCGTACAAATAGGAAATGTGGTTCATTTCATTTTATCGAGGCAAAAGTCATTGGGTAGATTGCTCTTTCTTTCAGTGTCAGTATAGCATCAGTGACTTTTTTTTTTCTTGACTTCTAATGCTGTACGGATAATGCCAAGAAGCTGTGGAATTCCCGATTCCCAGAAGCAGCGCACCAGTGACCCGAAGAGCTCAGGAACTCGGAATCCCAATTGACTAGGGCCCAGAAACATTTTGGACATTGTAGGGGATTCTGGGGAGCTTCCGAGGATACATCCGGGCATTCCTAAGCCTCTTGGTATTATGATTATTACAAGCTTACACCCTGGTTACTCGAATTGACTCGACCCAAGATTTGACCCAACACTCACCCAAAAATTGTTGCCAGAAACATAGTTATGTCTCCTACTTTTTTGTTTTGTTATTATGTTTGTAAACTATGACTAACTATGGCTACAAAATGAAATGCTTCTCAAAGAAAAAGAATGACGTCACCGAGAAACCCTTTCAAGTTGAAGTAGTTGAAGCATTTGAAGTAGTTAAAGTTTGAAGTGCAGCATTTGGTAGAAGCTACGTTCGAAGCGGAAGCAGTGGAAGGGGTTCGAGCGTTGAAACCATTGGAGATTGGTCGCTTGATGTTCGAAACGTGTCAGATTGGCTGACAGAAGATAACTTGGGAGACTTTCCCCAGAGATTCGAAGCATGACGGTAAGCAAAATGCCCCTCCTATCACTCTTCTGGTTTTGGTTGTGTCAGGTTGGTTTCAGCTGCCAAGGGGAGTGCACGTATCCGCGGCTCTACGTATCGAAGGCCGCGGCTCCCTGGGCACAAAGCGGCAAGCAAAGGTGTTTTGATTTGTATGCACTCGTGCTATCCACCTTCTATGTGCGATGTGCGTTTTTAACATATTATTCTTGTGCAATATGGAAATGTGTACGTGTCTCGTGTCGCGGGAGTACAACCGGATTTTGTGGCATTTGTGGAGACTTGTCATGATCCTGTGTTTTCCCAGCATGAGCGAACGCGTGCTTTGTTTCTGTTACTACCTCATAGCTAGTTATTTTTAAAAAAAGCATGTGAAGATAGCTCACAGTGACAAATGTTTAAGTTATGTTTGTGGATAATTCAGTTAGTGTCACAACTCTCGGCTCTAGTACCAAGAAAACACGTGGTCTGTGTCTAACGAAAAATTAAGATCAGTTTTTTTTTTAGAAATATAAATACCTTCCTTTACGGTTATCTAATAAGTACCGCATTTTCCAGTGTACAAGTCGCGTTTTTTTTTATCCAGAATTTCCTTAAGTACGTTGTAACAACGATGCGACTTATTCGCGTTCATTCCCCCTCAACTATGAAAGTTTAACTTTGCAAAGTTTCCACGAGAATTATATTTCTCCTTCAATTCGTTGACAAGAATGAATGTTGAAACTAACTCCTCCTTGTGCATATATCGCAAAAACAATAAAGCAAGTTTTGGTACTACGTCCGTAAAAATATATAAGTGCGAATTATATACCAACGTCTTTTGTTGTCGTTTTTTTTCTGTGAAAATACCAGTTTATATAAACTTATAAAAAGTGTGACACAAAAATAGGAAATGCGGTTAATTTTATTTTATCGAGTCAAGAGTCATTGGGTAGATTGCTCTTTCTTTCAGTGCCAGTATCAGATACTCCGATGGTCTATTTGGTCTACTGCTTTATCTGGAGACACACAATGTCTATAGTTCCGCTGCACGACCTTATATATCACTGCAATATAGCGACCATATAACATATATTTAGCACTAGCACTCAGGATTTCAATTGCACTTTCTTACATAGCATAAAATAGATTTCAGAGGATTTTTATTGCAAACAATTTTGTCCTTCGAATTTTACTAGGTCTGTTTCGTGTTGTATATTATTAGGTTCCACAATGACATTGCAGTCCATGGAAGGTTGTGGCTGTTGAGTGCTCCAAGGCTGCCCCAGTGTGGAACATCTGCTTAACAAAAACATGAAACTTCTCGGGCAAGGAGGGTACTCATCACTAGAAAGACCACTCCTGAACTGAAGTTACTGAGGCTGCACCTGGCCATCTGCATTCCGAAAATTGTGATTTCAACATATGTTACCTTTTTATCTTGAAAACAATATTTTTATTAGGCCACAAAACAGTTGAAATATAGCTTAATTATTTTTATAGTTTCAAGCTCCTCTTTGACTGGTCCCAGTGGACTCGCAAGCCCAGACTGCACCCAAAACAATAGGGAGGTGCTTACAGGTGATTCGATTTAATTGTATAATTAAAAAAAAAAGCGAAGGTTCCAACGGCTAGCACGCAGGCTAGCTAGCAGGCAGGTTAGCTGCAGATTCAACTAGCACGCAGGATGGTTGTGTTTCAAACTCCTTAGTTGCGACACCTTTTTGCCTTTTGCCTGGGTTTAAGATGTGTTTATTCCAGGAACATAAGCAGATAAGGTTGGAGAATGTGTCACAAAGAGGAGGGGGGGGGGGCAGGCAGAGAGTATTGCCTGACCCCCCCCCCCCCTCTTTCCTATTTTTCCTATTTTTCTCTCTATTTTTCTGTTTCCACACCTTGGTATTTTCTCCCCCTCCCCATCCCCAAGTTGAAATTGTGGACTATAAAACAGAACACATCAAGAAAGTAATCCTGTTAGATGTAGTTGAAGGGTGGCCACGAAACAATGCTTGGTAATGCGGCACGTTTAAAGTTAAGCGTAAAAAAGAGAAATGTGGAGCCCATTTCCTCCAAGCCGAAATTAGAAAATGTTTCAAGTTGTTTAATAATATTCTTTGAGGTATTTATAAGCAGTTGTGTATCACTACAGTAATGGAAGCTAGAGCTTAATAGACGTTTCAGCTTGAAACTGTTTAGTTTGTTTACGGTATAGTATAATTTCATTACTGGTCACTCTGAACAAAATAATATTGCATTGCTGTGATAATCAGACCAGCACTAATTTACCATCCAGCTACAACAAGGTCTCAATCTCATAAAAGGGACCAGTGGTATTTTTATTGGAGAAAGAAAGTCAACGGGTGACCTGCTTGAACCGATAGTGAAGTATCACCCTTTGCCTCTGTGCATTCAAAGAACTGAAGGGATTCAAAGAAACTTGTACCGAGTGACAAGCTGCAAGGTTCGATTTTTTTTTTCTTGCACTCAAAACTTGTCAAGTGCAGAAATGCCTGTTTAGCGTTTTTCATACTGTATTTAATACTTTTGCAGGTCATAGTCCAGTTGTTCCGATCGAACCAAGTCAATGGTTCGATCTGGACTCCCACACCCCCAGTCATTTCATACAGACGTTTGGCCATGGGCTCCCTTTTCAGGCCATTCTTCGACGTTATACGGGGCTATGAGGATCGTTAAACAGCTGCGCCAAACTAGCTCGTGGAAGGAATTGTTCACTGTAATATTTAAACGTCCTTAGCCCGCGTACCAAGGCTAATATATTTCTCAGCAATGTTGTTTTAAGTGATGACGATAATATTTCATTAAGTGAAACTTGCTTAAATATATTATTTGCATCGACTACTTCCCTCCCGAAGACACAGAGTTTCGTCGGGACTGAGATTATGAAAAGCTACCTGTTAAATTCGAGGGTGGTGTACTTATTGCAGTTAGGAAACATTTGCTGCCTATTCGCCAGTTTGATCTTGAATTCGAGTGTGAGTGTTTGGATTGAAATAACACTCTGTGATTACACTAGTTTACTAATCGGCACTTTTTATTTTCCTCCTTTTCTAATCGTATTAATCGTACTGCTAGTGTCTCATCAATAAAAAGTTGTTTATGTTTACCACTTCTCTCCTTGCGCCGTAAAATTTCATGCATCAGCCTATTTCATAAAATGTATTTACATAATCTTCTCCTACGCAATCAGATGATTACTCCCCATTTTATATTTTATCCCATCTTGACCATCAGCACAAAGTTGGAGTTCCAAGTTCATTGACCACAACATTTAAATCTTTTTTTTTACCCCCAACAGCCGAAGAATGGAACCACCTCCCCGTGTTGATTGCTGCTATAAGTGATACGAACCTCTTTAGAAATTCCATCACTAACTATTTTAGCAGTGGCCCATGACCTTTGGGTTTTTTTGTTTTGTTTGTTGTATAGGTAACATTGTTGACTTGTTACAGTTTTACTTTAATGGTTTCATGCCTGTGCTCTCCCCTCTGTAAGGGCCTCCGGGCCTTGAGGCTTCTTTCAATATTTAAAGGGGGGTGAATGATTTTCGGACTTCGGTCAAAGATTTGTGGAAGTTGCCCTCTGACACTTCTGAAGTAAAGAACAGAAAACCGATTTCGCCTGCGTGTCCTAGTTATTGCGTAAAAAAAAGATAAATATTGGCATTTCGGGCACCCCTCAACTCACTCCCAGTCTTCAGGGTCACACCTGGTCGCACTCCTAGTGACGTCATTCGGAGTGCCGTGTAGGTTCCCGTGTGCTATCTCGGAGGACGCTTCCTCTCCCTCTCTCCGCTGACATTAGCGGGCGTTATGCTGCAGTAGAGCCGAGCGAGGTCACGTAATCTTTCGCCGTAGTTCCTTCGGCTGCCACTTGGGGCTGCAGGTGGGGGAAAAGCTCGACTTTTGCTTCGCGATTATGCAGCGGAATCGGGACATTTTAATGAAGGAGGTGTTTTCTCTATTCTCCAGGACACGATAAACAACGTAAAAATGACAAGATGCAAATTCTTTTAATCATAAAATCATTGCACCGCCCCTTTAAGTAAATACATATTCACGGTTCTAGGTTTTCAAATCAATTGATTATGCTGGTAGATAAACTGGATGTAGATCGACATCGTGTATTCATTCTTGGTGATTTCGACATTTCTGATATAAACTGGAATTCGCAACATATTGCTTTGTCGACTGGCATTGTATCGTTTAAAGGGGTGCGGAAACGAAATTCCAGCGCTCATTTTCTAGCTTGAATGTGTCGGATGTTGCACCCTAACCTCAAAAACACCAGTCTTCCGTTGAAAGGCACAAGAGAACTAATTTTAAAGCTAAATAAACGATCTTTCAATGTGCACCTGGTGGATGCATGCGGAGCCTATTTGGGAGGTGATCTAGCAACGTTGGGGAACTTGCTACGTAGTCGTGACGTAGCAGATTCCTTCGGAGCAGCGCCGCTCTTTGGCATTTCAACATTTTCCTTCTTAGCTTTCCTCCTCAAGTCACAAATCGCGCACTGAACCAAATAGTCCAAGAAGGCGCAAAGGGTGGACTCCCTCTTTCTCGCACCATGTTTGTGCACCCGGATGCAGCCATTCTCCCCCTAGAAGATTAGCCAGTCGCTCAAAACTCGGACAAAAGTTGCTTTCCCCACCCCGTTCAGCCCTAAGCTGACAGTGCTGTGGAAGCTACGTGCTCCTTGGGCCCGCCGCACGCTCGTCACCCCACGGGCACTTCGAACGGCTCGGTTGTAACGCGCTGACGCTATAGACCATACATTTAGCGCTCGCTGGGCGGCACCATTTTGCTCGACAGCAGCGCCCTCTCCATACATCCGGGAAATTCAGCGGGTCTGGCGGGGTAAAACGACAGAGAGGGCACGCCCCCGACTCCGCTAGCAGACGACAAACCGGGAGGTTGCCGTTCTCCATCTTTGAGCTGTATCAGCGGGCTGTACGGAACATAGAACTCTCGCTCGTGGCTGCCGTTGTGAAGTGGTTCGCGTTCTTAGAATAGTTGTGGCTACTCCAAAATCAGCCTATAGCTCTCTGTTTTTCTAGTTCGGTAAATGATCAAGTAGCATATCTTTTTTCCGTTACTTAAATAGCAGTTGAGTCAGCCGGCAGTACTACCCTCAACTACTGCGTATATTGTGCAGGAGAGCACGTTTTTATTTATTATTTGAGACTTCCACTCATGGTCGCTAAAGTCCTACACCAGTACGAACTTTGTATAGTAAAAAATGTACAGCAACCGGATTTACTTTTCGCCGGAGAGACCGGCCAACCTCACACAGTTTTCCCTATTTCTTTTTTATTTGCACGCAGGTATACAGCGCAATTGGACCCTGTTAGCCTTTTATTATCTAGCATAGTATTACACGATAACTGGCATACCAAAATCTGCGCATCTGCGCTTGAAATTTCCAAAATGACGCAATTTTAAACTGAGTTTGCACGCCAGCCGGATGCCAGGTACTGCCCACTCCGCAGAGCAGACGACAGGCGGGGTGAGAGGGAGAGGGCATTTTTTTCTCTCCGTTACCCTCCTGCTATGACCCTAATGGATTTCAGTAGTTGGCTGACCGTCGGGTAGAGGGCGCTGGTGCGCTCGCCGCCATGAGGTTGCTTCAATTTGGTTGGTTTCGGTTTCAACGCGCACGCCATTGTGTTGCTGTTTCATGCCGTTTTCGCTTAATTTTGTGATACAAATTTCTTTCTTGTGGCACACAACGAATGACACGATGGTGCTAAGTCACTTGGAGAACCCCGATGTGGTTTCTAGCCTAAATTGCGAGCACTTTCACGGACACCAGATGCGTCCGATTACGTCCAATCGTCAATTTCGGCAAGGAATTCGGCGGTGAAACAACTGGTCTGATGCAAAGAGAGGATTACCATCGCCCGCGGCCGTACCCGCGGACAATAGTTGTTAGAAACAAAAAAAAAAGATCAGGAGAAGCTTTGCCCCCAGCACGCGCTTCTTGCCTGCCGCCGGGCTTTGGCTGCGCGTGCACCGAGTGGTATGGAAGGGCTCGAGCTCAAGTCAGAGATTCGACTGCTCATCTTATATTGTAACAGATTATAATGCATGAGAGCTTAGTAAAGAAGCAGGTCCACAACATGATTAACAATGTACTGAATCACGAAAAACAGATGAAGTGACAAGTTTACTGTTTGCGTTTCGTAGACCAACTTTTTGTGAACTTCGCAGTCTGAAGAAGTCCCCTATAATGACGTAGATACTAAAAAAGTGTTGTTTCCTCAGTCTGTTTTATTTAAATAAATTATGTTCTCAAGAAATATTTTAATAGACCGACCTAGGCCAAGTAGAAAAAATATTTAACTAAAGTACTCGTTAACAAGATTTCACAATATTGGCCTTAAGAAATTGACTATTTGTTATATGGAGATATGGTTACGACGTTCTCAAAGAATGAGATAAGTGACAGGCCCCTCAATTAAAGTATGACACTAATCTCCCGTAAAATTTGCCAGATGAAATTAAATGCCGCAAAAGAAGTGACCTCCGGTAAGTTTGGCTGAAGTAGAGCGCCAGTCACCACACCATGGATTTGTGTAGAAAGCTCTTCACTGGTTCGAACCGACGCACTTTGTAGATTTCGGCGTCGCCAGTTATTTTATTTATTTATTTACACAAATACCTGCTGCGCCGTTAGGCATTATGCAGGGGGAACAAAAGAAAAACGCATTCAAAAAACATTTTCAGTAACGCAATCGACAATCAACCAGTACATTTTCACATGACCACGCTTCTCTGCAGTCTGTCATAAAATACGTCATTATTGATAATAGCTATCAGTTCTTCCGGAAGGGCATTCCACTCCCGGGCGGTTTGAACAAAAAATGAATAACAAAAACAGTCAGTACGATAACGATACTCTGCCGCAGTCTTAGAATGATTCCGCCTTGAAGACACATGGTGTGGTTCGAGAATGTAATGACCCTTTTCAATGCCTGTTTCCCCGTGATATATACTGTGAAAGAATTTTAACCGCAAACACTTTCTCCGAAGTCTAAGAAGGTCCCAACACAGTCTGTTCTTCATTTCTGTACAGCTCGAGTACGGACTATAATCGCCTGTGACAAACCTTATTGCCTGATTTTGAACTCGCTCTAACTTATTCGCGAGGTAACACTGAGGCGGATCCCAGATAACACAGGCATACTCCAAAATTGGTCTGATAAAAGAAAAATATAATGTTTGTCTTACGCTACGAGATGTATTCTTAAAATTCCTCCGAATAAAAAATAACATCTTACTTGCCTTTGCTACAATATAATCGATGTGATCATTCCATTTGAGATTATTCGAAAAATTAACTCCCAAATACCTGTGTTTATCTACCCGCTCAAGTTCATAGTTTTTTATCTTATATGTAGCCATGCTAACAATAGATCGAGTAAAACACATGTATTTGCACTTTTTTATATTCAAGCCCATTTCCCAATGATCGCACCAGCGTTCTAACATACCTAAATCTTTTTGCATCATAGAGACGTCTGCGTCATTTTCTATAACTCTGTATAATACACAATCATCCGCAAATAGCTTGATGTTTGACTGTATCCCCTCACAAATGTCGTTAATAAATATAAGAAATAACAGAGGTCCCAGTACACTTCCCTGAGGCACCCCCGAGGTTACAAGTACGGGTGAAGATTTTTGACCATTTAAAACAACACTTTGTTCTCGCTGAGATAAGTAAACAGCAACCCAATTGATAATATTTTCATTAATGCCTATTAATGTAAGCTTATTCAATAACAAATGATGTGGCACCGTGTCAAACGCCTTACAGAAATCCAAGAATATACAATCTACTCGTTTTTTGTTGTCAATGGCGTTTGAAAGGTAATGTGTAAATTCAGCTAGCTGAGTTACACACGAATAACCCCGACGGAAACCATGTTGGGAGGGAGAGAAAAAATTTCTGGAGCTTAAGAAGTTATATATTGAGCTATATAATATATGCTCTAAGAGTTTGCACGCAACACATGTCAGAGACACGGGGCGGTAGTTTTCAACAAGATTTCTTGATCCTGACTTAAAAATTGGAGTTACGTTTGCTTTTTTCCAATCGTCGGGAATTATGCCAGTTGTTAGTGATTTGGTAAAAATTATATGTAGGTATCTTGCTATTTCCTCTCTACAATTGTGAAAAATTACCGGCGAGAGCTCATCTGGTCCATATGCCTTTGAAGTATCTAGGTCTCTTAGAAGTGCTATAATCCCGTCCATTCCTATTATTACTTCTGGCATAACAGTTCTTGCTATTCTATCAGGCACAGAAGGAATACCTCCAAGAGCGCGGGGTGAAAAAACTGATTTAAAGTATGTATTAAAATATTCCGCTTTTTCAATATCACTGTTCACTAAGTTGCCATCCTTCAATAAACCAGGAATTGAAGTATCCTCTTTTTATTTGCCTTAACGAATTTCCAGAATTCAGTAGGATCATTTTTTAATTTGTTTTCAAAAGACTCGTAGAAAATTAGTTTGCTTTCTTGGATATCTTTTTTAAGATTTTCGGTTATCTCCTCAAGTTTTTGTTCTAAGATATCGGACGGATTTGTTCTATATTTCTTGTAAACCCGACTTTTACGTTTTATTTGCTTTCGAATTGTAGCATTTATCCATGGTTTATGTTTATTATTTTCCCTAATAGTCCTGGATGGTATGTAAGAATCAGTGAGCTCCTTAATTTTACGTTTAAAAGTTTCCCATAATTCTTTAACGTCGCACTCTTTACTGAGATCGGAAAAGTAAGGGAAATATGCCGAGAGCTCTAACGAAATACTTTCATAATTACCCTGTCCATACATCATTACTTTGCGTGGAGGCTTTGACACCCTATTTATTTTATTCAATGGTAATTCACATACAACTGCCCTGTGATCACTTATACCAGGAATTATGGAGACATTTGAAATAATACTAGGGTTATTCGTCAGTAACAAATCCAAAATAGAGTTTTTTCTCGTTGGTGAGAGTACGAATTGGTTTAGAGCAAATGAAATAAAGAGGTCATTAAAAGATTTATACAAGGTGGAACTGTCATCACAAGTATAAGCAGTGCCTGCCCAATTGATATTGGGAAGATTAAAGTCCCCTCCTACAATAATAGAACTATCAGAGATAGTGGACAGTATTTGACCAAGTTCATCGATATTATTTATTGTTGGGGGACGATAGTAAGTGCCTAATACAAGGGTGCCTCCTTTGGGCAACTGGACTCGGCACCAAACGGATTCAGTGTCATTAGGCGGCACTTGAAGCTCACTGCTTGGCCACCGTGAATCTATCATTAAAAACACCCCACCACCATGCGCGTTGCGGTCATTACGATAGACTGCAAAGCCCTTAGGAAACACTTCGCTATTAAGCACAGAGTCATCGAGCCATGACTCAGTGCCCATAACTACGCATGGCTGTATTGCCTCTACTAAGCAAAAAACTCGTCTACTTTATTTTTAAGACTGCGGCAGTTTATCAACAGAACCGTCGGGCGAGTATTTGAAGATATGGATACGTTATCAGAAGTTGTATGAGCGAAAGGTCTATGTCATTCTTGTGTTCTTACATGTCTATTATCATGCACGAGGACCGCCTTCTTTTGTTCAGTATCCCAGATATACGCTTCTCCATTCACGATCAGCTTATCGTACGACAAAAAGACTTTATTAGCCTTGTTTAACCTTATTTCTTTTGAAAAATCCCATAACATACGTCTTTTATCGCGAAGTGTTTTGCTAAAATCCTCCGAGACACTGTAGTTGGTATTTTTAAATTTGAACCCCGCGTGCAATATGCTTTCTTTTTCATTCCACGACACAAAGTTTACAATAATTGGCCTTTTCCCATTCGCTCTATATTGACCAATCCGATGTGCTCTTTGAATCGAAATAGGGTTGATGCCCATTTTATCATTACAGAGTTGTAGCACATGGTTCTTCGATTCTTCCCATGTCTCATTGCTCTTCGTATCATCTATGCCGTAAAACACCAGATTGCACCTTCGACTGCGGTTTTCAAGAGCATCAATCTGTGCTTGTAGATTTTTGGTCAATCCCTCAAAACCATCAACACGTTTTTCCAAGTGGTCATTGCTCTTAATCAAGGTGTCCAGTTTCTTTTCAAAGTCTTCTTGCTTACTTTGAATACTGGCAAGTTGTGTCGTAACCCTGTTCATGCTAGCAGTTAGGCTCGTAAGCATGGATTCCATATTTGCCATCTGCTCAGCCTTCGTAGGGGGGCCTGGATTCAATTCGACATCACCCGCCAGTAATAACAACAATACTAAAAATACCAATTTTCTCCAAAACCTACGGTGCACATAAAAGCAATGATGCTTACAACGTGTATATGTCATTAGGAAAACGTCTTTGGGTGGAGCCGGCAGGTAAAAACAAACTCTAGGATAATATCCAGAGTAAACAGTACCAACCTGCATGCGAAAAAAGCACGGTGAACTCATGCCGGGATCCCTGCCGGCTCCAATTCCCGAAGAAGTGGTGGCGTCGGTCGTCTTATAAATCCACTGGGATAGTCCATTTGTTGCAGTAGGGGTGGCAGCCACGGGAACACTGAAGAACGCCCCCCGATGCAGAATCGTCGATGTCATGGTCGCGTTCGCCGCGAAGTCAGTGGAAATCCAGCTGCTTGATGTGATCGTTGATGGGCCACTCCCTCCAAAGCCGTCGCTACTGATAAAGCAGAGTGCCGACAGGACTGTCGCCTGCATGCGAAAAAAGCACGGTGAACTCATGCCGGGATCCCTGCCGGCTCCAATTCCCGAAGAAGTGGTGGCGTCGGTCGTCTTATAAATCCACTGGGATAGTCCATTTGTTGCAGTAGGGGTGGCAGCCACGGGAACACTGAAGAACGCCCCCGATGCAGAATCGTCGATGTCATGGTCGCGTTCGCCGCGAAGTCAGTGGAAATCCAGCTGCTTGATGTGATCGTTGATGGGCCACTCCTCCAAAGCCGTCGCTACTGATAAAGCAGAGTGCCGACAGGACTGTCGCCTGCATGCGAAAAAAGCACGGTGAACTCATGCCGGGATCCCTGCCGGCTCCAATTCAGCTACTAACAATAAATCCCTATTCCCCGTCGACAACGCTGCACTCGTGCGATTTTCATGCAGACGGATTCTTTTCGGCATCACGAATTGTGGATACCAGGCACTTTCAAGCTGTCTGTGACAGTTTCTTACGCGGGAAGTCAAAACCGTTGTGCTGAAATGACTTAACTGAATTGAACTGGTTATCTTAAGAAAATCATTTAACAATTAAAAGACTGAAGAAATGGGACTCATTAAGTACTGCATACAGTTTCTTGGAATTTATAAATAAACCGATCGAGCGAATGTTTATATAGCAAAATCGATAAGAACGTCAGACAGATGTAGGTGTGATATTGTAAACAATACAAATTGCCTGATGCTGACGTACCATTATTTCTAGCATCAGATAAAAAAGATCAAATTAAACGTTTGTTGCCTATCTTGTCCACGAGTTCACCTATAATCAAAAGCGACTGTTTTTGACCTGTTATAAATACAAAACACCATGCTTTCAGGAAACACACGTGGTTATTTACTGTGAGTATTTTGTCACATTCCTTGAAATCCTAAATGCGCGATCATATATATATTTACATCGTGCTTCCTATTGCGAATGTTCCGCCACTATTAGTAAACGAACCCGAGTTCTCATAAGTTATTCACCTTTGAACCCTCCTGCTGTCTTAGATCCATATATGTGCTCAATGTGCGTGAGTGTTAACGCTGATTCATGTGCTCATATAGCCTCATCACACGTAGCCGGCACGTCGACAGTAAAAATAGTCAAAACGTGTTACAAAATTAGTCGCAGAAATTGTGAACATAATGATGTAATACAATTACATTGTAAATATAAGTATCGGACGACACTTTCCGGCGTGAGGTAAGAAACGTGGTGAAACCCGACGAGAAACACGAATTCAACGCATCCGCCAAGACGCTGAGTAGCCCGGAAGGGAGAGCGGAGCGACGAGTTGAAGCAACCTAATGGCCGCCGCATCGCGTTACTCCAAGATGGCAGCGCCAATGCGGCGGAGGGTGAAAAGGCCACCACAACGCTGACAACGCCACCAAGGGCAAAGCTCATAATCCCGCCAGCCTTGCTACGTCACGAATGCGGGGAATCTTTTTTTCTGTTTTTGTTTGCGCCGGATATCCCATGACGCATCGCGCTCTCCGTTCGCTTCTCTTCGGGCGCTCGCTCGAGTGCACCGTTTGGAAGGAAAAATATAGCCAGTCGTGCAAAATACAAACGTGCGATTATCATTTACAGTTATTATCCGTCCTGCTTCACTCATTTCCGAACGAAATTTGAAGATTTCAATTTTTGTTTCCGTACCTCTTTAAGGCAAATGCTCTTTTTCCTTTGTTAACTTCCTTGGATTTACCCAATTGAATAGTTTCATAAACTCAGCAGGACATGTGCTGGAGTTGACCTTGGTCAACTTTCTTCTTGACAATATTGAGGCTTTTTCCATTCCGCTGGTATTACCGGATGTTTGGGAAGTTCCTTTTTTCGTTTCCTACATGGTTTTTACAGGGAAAGAAAAAGTACAATAAGAGCGAGTCGCTTGCTTTCTCAAGAGCCGATTACATTGGCCTTTATTTACTTTTTATTTTTGCGTTTAATTTGGCATTTATGTTCATATTTTTGTTGTACCCTTTATTCGGTTTGCCAAAAGATAGCAACGTTACTACCATTGCTTTCCGGAGACGTTGAAGGAAATTCTGGCTCAATGACAAAGGATAGGAGCTGCAGCTGGCTTCGGTGCTGTCTATTGTCAAAAGCCTCGAAAAAGGCAAAACCAAGGCGCTAGGCACTTTGAAGAAGTTACAGCAAGACCTGAGCAAAACTGATTCTGCTGTGGCCTCACTGACTTCCAGAGTAACAGCCCTTGAGACGAGCTCAGCCGCTGACATGGCTGTACTGAGTGTAGCAGACTAACTTACTGCGGCTAATCAGGCATTGTCAAACGTCAGGCGTGAATTGGCCGCCCTGGGGACGCGTTGCGAAGATGACGAGAACAGACAACGGCGTTCCAACTTGATTTTCTATGGCTTATCAGACAAAGATGGAGAGACATGGGTTGAGTCAGGAAAGCTTGTTCTTGATATCTGTTCTGAGCATCTTGCGCTATCAATGGAGCCCAGCAGCATTGAACGCGCCCACAGGATCGGTCGTTTCACCCTGAACAGGAAACGCCCAGTCATAGTCAAATTCTGCTCTACAAATCAAAATGATCTAATTCTGGGGAAAGCTTTCGCAATAAGTGAAGACTTTTCTCCTGCCGTATGAAAAGCGCGTCGAGAGCTCTTACAACTTTTCGAACTACAAAATAAACAGTTTAAAATAAACTTGAACAAGCTTGTCATCGCAAAACAGATTTTATTTACGATACGGAAAGCGAAAGTGTTATAGAAGTTTAGCAGCCATAGGATACGTGTACTCCAGACGCACGTCAATGTCCTCAGACTCTGAGAAAATGCGAATCATATTCTGTACTTTATACTATTATAAGAAGTGTATTGCCAAATTGTGAAGACCTACATTTATTGACTGAATCTTGCGCAGTCGACCTTGTTTTCCTAACAAAAACATGGATGAGACCCGATATCAAAGACTCTGAAGTGTTTCCTTCCTCCTTAAATTACACTCTTTACCGGTGCGACCGGGAGCTACGTCGTGGGGGCGGGGTACTGATTGCTGTACAAAATCCCATTGTTGTTTCCCTGGTTCAAGTTCCCAGTTCTTTTTAAATGGTGTGGTTACGGCTTCATTCCTGGGTTCTTTAAAAAGCTTTACGACGCACTCTATTTTATTTCCAACCAACTCTCCAACGCATCATGCATTCTCTTAGGCGACTTCAATTCTCCTGAAGTAATCTGGGATACTCCTTCAGTTTCAAATCATACTTCAGGGGCACTTGTAGATACCTGCCTTATATTTATCTCTCTCGGATGACACAATCCACGAGATCAACCGATAACGCAAGTCATATTCTGGACCTTCGCCTCACCACTGACGCTGCACTTGTATAAAATATTACATACCATTCACCTGTTAATGATCATGCCGTCATCCATCTCAATTTTGCGTTGGAGGTTCAACAAAAGTCCCCATACTTCAAAACCATTGAAAGTATAATACAGCTAATTATAGGGCCATTAACAACGAGCTTGATATATTCTTCGAGAGTTTTCAGTGCGGCTGTGAAAACGGAACAGTGAACGGAAACTGCAGGGTCCGATCGAGAAAAGTAAACCCTACTTTTCGGCCCGCATAAAAAAGCTACGCATCGCAGTACGCTCGAACTCCGCCAGAATGTAACGCTAGCGGTCCAAGCAAGATGCCAAAGTTTCAGAACATGAGCTTACCTGGATCAAAAGATAAAAGCAAAAAACGAGAAATCTCTACGGGGAGGATCCGACCATGGAGAGACGCAGACGGAGGCCGTCTGCTTTGCGTTGCATCGCATAGGTGGCGCCACCGCCTATGCGGGTTGGCGGTTTATCACGGGCATCTGCCGGGCTTGGCGGCAAATTCGGAATTGTTCTCTATCATTTCTAAAGTTTCATCCACGCACTGCTTTTCACTGCAACGGAAATAAAGATTACACGCTCTAATTTGTGATGCTTCGGTGCATTTGCTCAGGCATAACATTTCTTCATGCTAATTATTTTAGCAGATGTCGTCTGCTTTGCTTTTCGCAAACCCGAACGCCGCGGTGTACCTATTCTTCCCGTTCGGTAGCACCTTCGATACTTGGTGCTGCAGATTATGTGAAGTTCGGTATGGACGTGGTAGCTTCCCCTAGTGGCCAAGTCTGCTCACTGCCAATAAACCGTTTATAACCTAATTAATTCTTTTAAAGTTACAATAATTGGGCTCCGCCGTCAGAGGAGCCTCCTTTCGGTTGCAGATGAACTTCAGCTGGGCCAATATATTTTTCTTTTTTCACTTCTGTACCGTGTTTTTTTTATGTTCGCGTACTTGGTTCTTTTTTCTTTTTTTCTGTTTTTTGTTGGCAATGAAAATTAAAAAAGGGAGAGGCAGAAGATGCCAAGTCAGCGACTTTGTGACCCGCTTTACTCATTATGTCGAGTCTCGAACACGTTCGAATTTATTATTATTAATATTATTAAAGGAATTCAGTACTTTTGGTTTGCTGGTATTTAAATTAAATGCTGGAGAATTAAGCTGCCCCGTCAAAGAACCAGGTTCACCATTTGCATGGTCCGGAGACACCAGATGAGAGAGACACGGGAGAGCGCCGAGCAGCAGAAGCTCAGCAGCCGACAACCGTAATTGTCAGCCCTAAAAAGGGCCATTTGTCAGAGGTAAACGAAATAAAAACGGGAAAAGACCGCGCACATGGCGGTAGCTATTCTTGCTTCCAGATGAAAGTATGTGGAGTGCGTCAGGGGCCGGCACTGGAAGGCAACACCGTAGTCCTCCGGGTCTGCCTCAACATGACCTCCCAGCTGCCAGGTGCAACGTCCAAGTCTCGCATCGTATTCGGCAAACGCCGCAGCTCTCATTTCGTCCGCAATGAGCAGAAACGCAGCCTCAATGCGTTGCTTGAGGATGTCGAGGGTGGAGATTCGGCCGGTGTAAACCTGTGACTTGATGAACCCCCATAGAAAAAAAATCACAGATTGTTAGGTCAGGGGATCGCGGTGCCATGGCATGCTGGGCGAGCCTCTTCCTATCCAGCGTTCAGGAAACGTGTCACTTAAGCATTTCCTGACGGAGGTCCTCCAGTGTGGGGGCGCTCCATCTTTCATGAATACGCAAACTTGTCGTTGCATGTGGAGGGCCTCGAGCTCGGGAAGAAACTTCTCCTTCAACATGCGCAGATAACTTCTGCCCGTCACAGACTCATCGAAACAAAAAGGCCCAACAACACCCTCCTCCAGATCCCGCACCAGACAGTTACCTTGAGAGAGTACTGAGACTTCTCCATTGTCCAGTGCGGGTTGCCGTTGCTCCAGTTCCGGCAGTTCTGAGCGTTGTCTTTTCCGTCGAGGTCAGGGGTTTCCCAGGATTCTAATCAAGGGGGGTGTCCCAATGGCTCGGGGGGGGGGGGGCGGCGATGCGAGGCGAGGCTAGATCAAATATAAAACTGTTTCTTTTTTAGTCCACTAGCTAAATTACAGACGTCTATTAACCAAATGCTCATACCCGTAATGTATGTTTCCTTTCTCTATATATACACCATATACACCTGAGAGGTGGTGTTTTCACTTAATCTAAAAAAAAATATATTTTTTTTAATGTTTAAGGGGGGGGGGTGTTCAGGAAAACTAGGGGGTGTACACCTCCCTAGGGGGGTCTGGGGAAATCCCTGGTCGAGGTGAAAACGGCCTCGTCCAAAAACAGAAGGAAGTCCAGATGGGAGGGGTTTGCCGCGATTCTTAGGATCTCTTCGCGGCAAAAATCGAGCCGTCTTTCATAGTCTTCAGGCTTCAGTTCGTGGAAAACGTTATCCTTGTAGGCATGCAGGTTGTGTCGGCGGACAATCCGGCGCACAGTGTAATCTGAAACTCCAAACAAACTCGCCGCTCTCTTCGTGGACAGGTGCGGGTCCGCTTCGAAAGCACCCATGATCCCGTAAGCGAGCTGCTCTTTCTCTGGCGTGCTGGCGAAGACGTGCTTCTTGTTCGCGACGCTGCCCATTGCGCCAAAGCGCTGGACCCACTTCCAGATGGTTCTCTTTGACGGCGGCCTGGAACGGTGCACTCGACGGTATCGGCGGCGTGCATCCTTAAAGCTTCTGCGCTTTAAATACCAAACCACGACGTCCGCACGTTGCTTTTGGGTTAATTGCCTCATCAGGCAGGAAAGTGCAGCGAAACACGGTAGAGATTAAAAGTAATCAACGGGAGAACCGGTGTTCGAGTTTTCGAAGAGCAAAGCAGACGACATCTGCTAAAATAATTAGCATGAAGAAATGTTATGCCTGAGTAAATGCACCGAAGTATCACAAATTAGAGCGTGTAATCTTTATTTCCGTTGCAGTGAAAAGCAGTGCGTCAGTGAAACTTCAGAATTGATAGAGAACAATTCCGAATTTGCCGCCAAGCCCGGCAGACGCCTGTGATACCTCGCCAACCCGCATAGGTGGTGGCGCCACCTATGCGATGCAACACAAAGCAGACGGCCTCCGTCTGCGTCTCCGTGGTCGGAGCCTCCCCGTAGAGATTTCTCGTTTTTTTTTCTTTTTATCTTTTGATCCAGGTAAGCTCATGTTCTGAAACTTTGGCATCTTGCTTGGACCGCTAGGGTTACATTCTGGCGGAGTTTGAGCGTTCTGCGATGCGTAGTTTTTTTACGCGGGCCGAAAAGTAGGGTTTACTTTTCTCGATCGGACCCTGTAGATGCTGTTCAAAGACAAAATCACGCTCCTTACTAACACGTACATTCCGACAATTAAAATAAAATGTGACAAATGAAACCGCTGTTGCACTAAAACGCTTCACCAACTTTACATAAAAAAGAAAAGGTTGTTTAGACATGCTAATCAATCGTTTACCGGCCTCGCATGGGAAAGGTACAATTTGACAGCCAGAAGCTATAAAAAATCTATCATAGAAGCGAAAGTAAACGTCTAACATTGACTTAGTAAACATTATTCACAATAAACCTAAAATGTTTTGAGAGGAAATTATTTCAAAGACAGCTAAACCTTGTCACTTAATGAGTGATCATCGCTTATCATTGGCGGACGAACAAAGTGCCAACATACTTAACCATTATTTCAGCTCAGTTTTTAAGTCAGATAGCCACGATGCCTCATCTTGGAGATTTGCACCATCCACCCATAAACGACATTGAAATAGCCAATTCAGGAATTATAAGCTCAATAGAAAGGATACAGCTATCATTGAGTTAGGGCAACGACAAAATTAATTCAAAACTACTGAAATACACCAAATCAAAAAGGCTCGTTTTTTTTAACTATCTTTCGGCAATCCTTCTCTTTTCTCGAGCTTCCAACAGACTGGAAAGCTGGTAGAGTTGTTCCCATTTATAAATCAGGCGATCAAACTTCACCATCTTACTATCGTCCCATCACTCTAACCAACGTTCCGTGTAAACTTCTCGAGCATATAATTTGTTCAGAAGTCATGAAGCATATCCAAAAGAACCACCTCCTTTTTCCAAATGAGCATGGGTTCCGTCAATCATTTTCCTGCGAAACTCGACCGGTACAGCTCGTCCATACAATACACAGTAACATCGATAATAACATACAAACTGACGCCTTATTTATTGATTTTTCTAAGACATTTGATATGGTATCCCGTACTTTACTAATGCTTGAACTAAATCAGCTTCATATCGATTCATCAGTGATATCATGGATCAGGCAATTTTTAACCAATCGTAATCAGCACACTGTAAACTATTCCTCGTCTTCATATTGTCCTGTAACATCCAGATCCCAAAGGGCAGTGTGCTTGGACCCTTACTGTTCCTAATATTTGTAAATGACCTCCTTGATTATATAAAATCCTGTACACGACCTTTTGCAGAGGACTGCGTAATTTACAGATCCGTTTCTCACCTGGACGAACAAAACTCTGTACAAGACGACCTTAACATTATTGCCGACCTGTGTAAAACGTAGAAAATGACAAATAGTTCTTCTAAAACGCAGCTCGCTTTTTTCATACGTGCTCATAGTCCTATCACTTCTACTTATACAGTCTGCAATCAGCCCATTTCTAAGAATCCGTCGTACAAATAGCTTGGTATTCACTTATCTAGCAATCTCGCAGAAACACTCATTTAACACACATCCTATGTAAAGCTAACCGCTCTTTGGGCTATCTTCGACGCAATCAAACTGGCGCCATCAAGAGTAAAACAGCTAGCTTACACTAAACGTGTGATGTTCCACCTCGAATACGCGTCATCTGTTTGGTCTCCTTGGCAACATTCATTTGTAACAAACATAGAGGCGGTTCAATGTCACAAAATCAGATTCATAATTTCAGATTACTCACGAGACTCCAGTCTCACTTCAATAATAATAAACTCTAACTCCATCTACTTTCATCCAGAAGAACATTATCACGCCTGTCCTTTTTTCACAAGATCTACTCTCATAACACTGGTATGAGAACTTCATTGCTATTTCCACCCAATCGCATATTTCCTAGCATTGATGACGAGTGTAAGTTACGCCCGATCTTCGCTTCATCTGTCTCCTTTCTTAACTCCACTATGCCTTTAATGATAGCTGACTGGAATAACCTGCCTAACTGTATTGTGACAAAGATAACCATTTGCAACTGCACTAATAGTTCTTTTTCTTTTTAGATTATTGTTTATATGTCTGTTTGAGTGCTGATATTTGTTTTGATATGCCTTTATCTAACAATGTTTCAATGCCCCCTAACCCTTTGTATAATGCCCATAAGGGCCCTCAAGGCTTAATAAATGATGATGATGAGGATAAATATTTAGAGAATGTAGATTGGACATGCATATGTAGCATGACCGATGTAAAGTGTGGCGTTGAAACGTTTACAAACTATATCATCTCTGCACGTGAACATTTCCTTCCCAAAAAGCGTCCTTATACAAGTCGTTATCCGCGCTTGTTTTCTAGTGAGCTTAGATTAATTCTAAAAAAACACTGTATTATCATAGGAAATATAAAATTGCGCACTCGGCTTCTTCCTGAAACTTTTTGAATCGCGGGCACTAGCTTAAATATTGCTGAAACGCGATAAATTATTACACTGTGAGACAGTAAAGCACAGTTTCAACCGTGACCGAAAGCATTTCTTACGTTTCTGGCGCTATGCTGAGGACTGTACAATAAGTACTTCGTCAACAATAAACTTAGCTATCTTATCCAGCATTATGCTGAGTGAGCCTGAAGATGTATCAAATGCATTTGCCTGTAATTTCCCCTCGGTCTATTTTTGCGGTCATACCGAACTGCCTATGCCTGTCGACAGTGACAATGCTACTGATCACCCGTCAATCTCATATTTCTAACTTAATGTCATTGAACTTGCTATCAGAAAACTCAAGCAAAAGTTATCAGTCGCATTTGACGGTACCCCAAGCGTCATTGTTAAAGGATGCTCTTCTACTTTTGCTCCCGTCTTAACGCATATTTTTAACTTGTCGTTGCAGAGCCTTATACTTTCCCTTCCCCTTGGGAAGACACATAAAGAGAAAGAACGGATGATGTAAAAAATTACAGACCCGTGTCGTTGCTATGTTCCTTTGGCAAAGGTCTACGAAATTGTTTCATTCAATCACATTTCAAACTTTTTAAGCATAAGATTAACCCTTCACAACATGGCTTTGTGCATGAAAGGTATGTAAAAAAGATTTATAATATTTTTTTTGCCTACTGTGTGTCAACGTGGCAGCCTGAGGCTGTATATTTTGACCTTTCAAAGGATTTCGACTTGGTTCACCATTCGCGCCTTATACATAAACTAGGATCCTACGGCATGATTGCCTTACTTTGTTCATTGCTTCTTGATTATCTGTTCAATAGACACGATTTTGTACGTGTTCTTGGACATATCTTTCCAACCCTATGTTTATCTTTCAAGTGCGCCGCAGAGGTTCATACATGGGCTGATATTTTTTTTTTATTAAGGACCTTGTTTAAAATGTTCATAATTCAGTCATCTTGCAATATGCAGATGATATCGAGATATTTAGGCAGACCTTATCCTTTGATGATTGCGAAGAGCTTATGGACGATGTTAGATCAGTGTGTGATTGGTGTCGTCCGAACATGTTGATGCTCAATCCTTCTCAAACTGTTGTTTGTTCTATGTCTAGAAAGGTAGGAAAAATCACCTTTGCTATCCAGATCGAAAATGTTTCGTTGCGAACAGTTGAGTGCACATGTGATCTTGGTGTATACGTAGACTCTTCCTTAACGTTTACTGTACTTGTTAAAACCTTATAAATGAAAAAATGGGTTGTGTGTATGTTTATACAGCCTAGAACTTGGTCTGTCTCAACGGGCGACCAGTCTCCCAGCTGTAGATGAGAAATTTAGCCAGTGCAGTGCAACCGCAAGCCTGGGGTCTTTAACGTGCATCACGCAGTAGTGATACACGACCGCACGCCGGTACGATGCTCATCCAGATCGAAACGGGCAGGGGTGGGAATTGTACCCAGGATCTGTGGGTTCTGCAGCGCGAGCTTTCGCTCCACGTGCTCCGAGCTGGTGTGCGCTCGCCCACTCGGCCACCAATCCTCCAACCTTATAAATTACTCTTTCAGTAAGCTGGGTGTCATATCTAGAATTACGCGTGAGTTCTCCAAGTCAAAATGTGTATTACGGTATTATACCTCTCGTTAATCTGGTATAAGTTGGAGGCTTTCTTGATTGTCTGGAATTGTATTAGTTTTACGAGTAAAGAGCGGATAGAAAATGTTCAGAAGCGTTCCTTTCGAATATTTTTATGATTGTTATATTGGTCGTACTGTTTACTATTCTTATGCAAGACTCTTGGAACGATGCAACTGTCCCATTTTTAGTTCTGGACGACGTGCGCGAGACCTAATATTCCTGTATAAATGTATTTATGAAGTAATTGATTGTCCTGATCTCACATCAACTATTAATATTTATGTTCCGAGCCGATTTTTCTGGATTTCTCCAACTTCTCATGTTAATCAAATCATCCCAACCAGTAACATGACCTATATTCAACACTTGTATGACACCCTCGGCGTATCAGATATTGATGTTTTTAATCAAACTTTTGTGGCGTTTGTAACTAACCTGCGATCAATCTGTTGTGCATCATTATCAAGGATCCAAGCTCTTCATGAGCAAAGAAAATAAACAAATGAATGAATGATTGATTGATTGATTGATTTAATAAATGAATAAATGAATGAATGAATGAATGAATGAATGAATGAATGAATGAATGAATGAATGAATGAATGAATGAATGAATTTCAGAGATTCTAGCAAACCTAACAAACGATTCGGGGGAATTGGAGGGAAATCCCCCTTCTGCCCGAATACTTCCCATGTTTTTGTTGAAGGTGTATGACAATTTTTACTTTAAACAGCCTTTAACTTCCCTCGATGCTTGCATGTGATATGTTAAGACCATCATATATTTTGAGTAAATACCAACTCATAAAAATATAAGCTTCGTAAAGCCACGTATGCACATTTGGTTTTCAGCTTCTTGCAAAATGTAAATATCAAGCTTCAGCCTTGCAAGGTAACATTGGATTTGTATGATGTTCCGACGTCAGTTCACAAGTTATTTTTATTATCATGAAATTTTTTTGACGTTACACTTCTAGGGGCACTACACATTTGTTGAGACTTTGAAAGTTCTTGGCGTTGAATGGAAATAGGCTAAAGTTGCATGGACAAATGTCAACGCAAATGAGTCTTTGAAGTGTGTCATTTCATCAAACCTAAATTTTTATATATTCGGCAGATAAACGTTTAGTTATGTACCCAGTATTATTCCAATAATATCCAAAAAAATGTCATTTTACTTCCCAGCAACTGTATCTTCTATGTTGAGTTCACATATGGCCAGTGACAAGTTGGAGATTCTAGGGCACCTCTTGTTTTTCTTAAATTTATTGACCTCTACCTCTATACTTAATCTTGACATAAGCATCAATTATAAATCTGTTCCTGAAGTACCATCGAAGCCAGCAATTCTTCAACAGAGGTAGAGCACAAGAAGACAAGCCCCCTTGTTCCAAACCTGTTTTCGCCGTATTCGATATATTAAAAGGGCTAAGTTTTTATTGGCTCTTCGAATCGTATAGTCATGAAGCAAAATTATCATGAAGGGCAATTTGCGAAAGAGGTCTTTAAGCTGTTTTTCTAATAAGCTAATTTTTGTGAGGCAAGCTTGCAGAAATTTAAAACAACACACCAATGTCAGACGGGTTGTGTATTCCCTCTCTTTTACCTGTCGTCTCCCGATTCAAAAATATCTTCAAATGTGCCTCGCAATAAACCGACGACTTATTCCAAAAAAGACCTGAAAAGAACTCTTCAAATGTTTTTTATGAATAACAGTTTTTTCCTAAAAAGGATTTTAGAACAACTCATACGGGTTCTTTATGATGAATTGATTCATCCAAAAACGAGCTGATACGAACCTCTCAAGGGTTCTTGATCAAGAACCGTTTCATAAAAAGTGCTTAAAAGAACTCTTGAAACAGTCCATCGAGACCTGTTTGATCAAAAAGAGCTCAAAATAACTTCTTAGAAGTTTTTCACAATGAACGTTCGCATAAAAAAGAGCTAAAGACCCGTATAGGATTTTCACGAGATCCCTTTTAGAAGGCATTTAAAATAACTTTTTGGTGTGCAAAATATGGACCAGCCGAAAAAACCCAAAGGGTTATTTTATGACCGGAATTTTTTAGAGCGCAGACCAGTAGTACTTATCTTAATGCTTTGGACATTAAGCACAAATCTTTCATCGTCAGTTGATTTCTCGATCACGTTTTAGAAGGGCCGTGCAACAATATTGGGTTAGAGTGCTTCACGCTTTTCACAACCATATTCTGCAACGTAGGAAACTCCGCAACCCACAGAACATTTCCTCATTGTATGTGCCCTTTAGGTTGCCAAAAACATACGCTTGAAATGTCACTCCTAGACATTAATGATAGGTTACTTACCGTTGAGAAAGTGCTCGGCAGCTGCTTGCTTACTTATTTATTAGATACACTGGCCTGACACTGACCCTCTAAGGTGTGAGATAACGTCACTCTGACCACCTCATTATTCTCCATAGTTTCCCTAGCAGCACACTTCCTCGGCTCGTACTTTGGGCCAGTTCGGCAAAAACCTGTTGCAGTCTTGAGCCAATTTTGCTAGTGCCAGTCTGGCCCAAGCCTGTGCCGAGGAAGTGGGCTACATGGGCTTCTTTATTTCATTTCATCGTGTCATTTTTTCTCTCTATTTACTCCTATTATTTAGTGTCTTCTGCTATACTCGGGAGCAACTTTCCGTGGCAATGCCGCTAAAGGTCGGGATGTCGCGAACCTGCCTATGTTCGAAATCGGGAAAATGCGACTTTCTCGAACTTTCAACGCGAAGTTCGACAAAGTTTGATGGTAGTTTAAATTTCCTGCGCATGCGCGAAAATTTTAAACTAGCTGAAACCACCTGGCGGAGGAAAAGTGCAATATTTGTGTAATGTATTGATTTACTCGCTCGCATTATACATTCTAAAGAGAGCATTTAAAGTGCGTATTTTTGCTTTTATATATTGTAAACAGCGGTAATCATTTGATAAAATATAACATATACTTAGTTCTGGATTGTTTCCCAAAAGTCTAAATCGTCGTCTAGAAGCCGGGCAACACTGTATATAAGTCAAACTTTGTCGAACTTCGTAGCCAAGTCAAAGGTTCGCCGAACCGGTCACACCTCAGGTTCCAGGTCGAACATCTGGTTAGAAAAAGCTCGCGACATCACTACTCAAACGTAGAGGAACGCTTGTCCTTTCCTAGTTCAAGCGCTGATGAAAGCTGTGCGCGCTCTCTCCTCCTCTCCTCGGAAATTGCACAGAAAGTTGTCCCCAAGGGCAGAGCCATCCGCTCAAGCTAATTCTCTCTGCTTTTGAATGACTCCCCTCTTCACTTCATAGATTATATTATAATCGCACTCAGCTTGACTTAACCCCGATTCAGCAGCAGATCATCTGTCCGCTCTTATTCTGGCTACGAGTTCAGAGACTAAACCCTGCTCATTTTTCTGCCATTCTCTTAAGTGACTGCCAGTGCGTGAAGTAAAAAAAAATAATGAATTTTTTTTTAGTTATGAACGTTCAGTATAGATTATAAGAGGTATTTACGAAAATAACGAAAGTGTTTGGTTCAGCGACAAATCGTTTCCCTAAATCAGTGTTGCACACGTTTCTCCAAAAATGGAACGAAAGCTCGTTCTTCAATCCTTCTCATTCAAGGTAAGAGTTCCCGCTACAGAATCCAGCGTTTCAGAGGCAACGCATTCCCGTTACATTTCTAAGATTGGAACCTCGTTGCTATATTACGAATATACTTCGCGTATTTTAATTAAATATTGTGCCTGGTAATCCGTAGATAAAACAAAGGTAGCTAGTGAAAATATCTATCTGGAACTACGTGTTCAATCACCACAATCACACTTTTCCGTTTTTTTTTTTTTTTACTATTTTGGGGATTTTTTCTTTATCTTTTGAACTCGGAGTTTGAAACGGACGATAATAAAGAGGCCGAATTTGGACAAAAAGGTAAATAAATAGACAAAAAAAAAAGATGCCATTCCTCCTGCTGTTCTTTTAAAAACTTAACAAGTTCCTGTTAGAATTCCACAAACGCAAAAGAAAACGACAACGTTCCTCCTAAAAAAAATTAAAAGACGCGTCCCAGAAATTTTGTTTCTTGGAATGCTGAACCGCACAGCACTGTCTAAATGCATCAGGGGAGAAACGTACCGAGTCAACGGCGAGTGTGAATGACAAAAGTAGCCGTGTGTTGTGTTTACAAAAAAAAAAGTATAACATTTAATTTATTTAATACCGAATGTATAATTGGGGAAAAGACAGATATTTGTTTTTATATGGTCTGGGCGGCCTCAAGTAACCGGTAGTGTCGCTTGTCGCTCTCCATGCTGGTGCACTGCAGGTCCACGCAGCTCATGTCGGCGCTATTGCTGGCCAGCCGGACGTAGCCCAGGTGGGGCGGGGGCAGTCGGCGCCCCCTGGCGGCAGAGTGAACCAGCACAACCACCTTCCATAGCACCAGCACGCAGAAACATACCGCCGCCGTCGCAGCCAGCAACACGAAGACTTGATCGGACTGGAAGGCCCACCTACCCCCCCCCAAAAAAAAAAAGTTAATGTTGCAATTAACAAAAAAAATAATATTTTTAACGTGCCGTGCCCGTTTTATATGTAAACGGTGGCAACAAAAATGAAAGTGTTAGAAATCTCTGTAATGCGAAACTAGAGCGCAGCTCTTGTGGAGGAGGAGGGGAGGGTACGGAGGGGAGGCTATGCCCCCTCTTCCTCCTCCTATCCTTCTCCTCTCCTCCTGCCGCTGAATTTGTTCATGAGTGACGTCACACGAAGTTGTGACGTCATTTTCCCCGCATAATTTAGCGGGGAAACTAAAGTGGTGTTGAGGTCACGTGATGTCGATTTTCCCGCTAAACTTAGCGGGAACATTTTCCCACTAAACTTAGCAAGAAAATTTTCCCGCTAAATTTAGAGGGAAAATGTTACCTCCTAACTTTAGCGGAAAAATTTTTCGCTAAATTTAGCATAAATATTTCCTTGCTAAATTTAGCAGAGAACTTTACCCGCTATCTTTAGCGGGGAAACGTCCCATATTACAACGCGCGTGGTTACTCCGACGGCGACGTCGACGCCGCTCAACCCAGATAAAAACGCCTAAAAGCTGCGCTCTAAAAAAAAAAGAAGGTATTTGCGAGTTTTAGACACTAAATCCCCCAAAACAGCTTTTTTTTGTGTGTGTGTGGGGGGGGGGGGTGCGTTTCACTGCGCATGCGTGGACTTTATGCGGAGCCTCAAGCTGCTTTGTGTCCCACAGCGGTGAGCCTTGCTATTCTAGAACGCTTTATTAACAACCCTGAGCACGTTCAGTGACTTGCCGTTCGTTTTCTATCTATAATCGATGGCACGGGCCTGACTCCCCTACTGATTTAATTAGAGCTAACAAAATTATCCCTCTAGAATCTCGAAGAAAGCTAGCTAGATTGAAATTGATTGATCAACTCTGGTCCCCTAAACTTCGGCTTGAATCATCATCTGTTTATTCATCCATCCTCGACTAGACACACTAGACATGGCCATCCCCAGAAATCACTCCTGTATTTACCCGCACAAACAGTCTTAAGTAAACTTTCTTTTCCGAGACCACAGCAGAAAGGAGCCACCAGCCTTTCCATTTATTTAATTAAGACAATGTAATTGAATATATTTTACCTTGTTTCAATGCCAAAGTTTTGTTTTGTGTATTTTGCATGTTTCCCGGTTTTATATATTAGCTACATTTCTTTTTTGTACCGCTGTATAATATCTGAAATTTTGGTATGTTTTGTGTAACTTTTTCTTTGCGTTCTATACTATATATATATATATTCGTGTTTTTCGCGTGGTCCCTTGCCCACGTTGTGTTCCATTGTATTGTCTCAGGTAATCCAGCTGTATATGACATTATATCTGCTCCTGCCTGAGCCACAATTTCCGGTGGCAATGTTACGTAAATAAAATAAATCTAACAAAGTGTCTAGTATTCCGTGCAGACGGAACGAGAGCAAGCTCCCTGTAGAGTTCCGTTGGTGCCGTCCCGAGGGGCCCAGTGGAGAGTATTGTTCTTGGCTGAGGGCTTGGGTAAACACAAGCCAGGGCATCACGGCTTAAATTTTTCGGATCTTGGAGGATTAATTACGCATACTAAAAAATACCTGATATAAAACGAATAAAAAAGGATTTATATAGCCGTGGCGTAGCTTTGTGGGAACGTATCCGCTTCGCACGCAACGGACGCCAGATTAAATCCCAAGATTGGTGTGCGTAATTGCTTCTTTTTTTTACTTTTGGCGCTTTGTTTTTGTTCTCTGTTGTTGTAAAAAACAAATATGTTGCCGAAGAAACGTCGCAGCTCTATAGGAAGAACTCTAGAGGTGACTATCGGTTCCGTGTGGACGGAAGTTTACTGGTGACTACACGGTGATTCAAGGAGACGCCAGGCTCTCTAAATCGACCGCGAAATTCGGTTTCTTAACCTATCGCGCTACGATTTTATATAGCGTTGCCCCCAGATGGTGCATTTTTTTTGTCAAATTTGCAAAGAGCGAACTTACCTGACGAAAAAGTAAAGAAAGAAAAAGGCTTAGCTCCTATGGAAACGCAGCGATGCCACCGGTCTTCAAAACAACACGGCGCCGTTTCGCACGGGAGACAAGAGATGGCGCAAGCGGTCGCGACGCCAACTGCCGCCAACGAACGAACATACGACGTCGAGAGACGGCGTCTTTAGCAGACAAGGAACTGCAGTTCCTTGTTATTACCGCGCCTGTTTTTGTTTCTGCGACTGTCGCCGCCCGCGGAACGCGCAGGCGGCGACAGTCGCCTGCGGTTCCGCAGGCGACTGTCGCCTGCAGAATTCTTTTCGACATTTGAGTCGAAAAGATCGTCTGCTAAACACGCCGGCTCTCGGCGCCGTATGCTTGTTCGTTGGCAAAGTTGGCATCGCGACCGCTTGCGCCATCTCTTGTCTTCCGTGCGAAACGGCGCCGTGTTGTTTGAAGACCGGTGGCGTCGCTGCGTTTCCATAGGATCCCAGCTCTTTTCTTTCTTTACTTTTTCCTCAGGTAAATTCGCTCTTTGCAAATTTTACAACAAAAAAAATGCACCATTTGTGGGCAACGCTGCACAAAATCGTAGCGCGATAGGTTAAGAAAACGAATTTCGCGGTCGATTTAAAAAGCCTGGCCGCTCCTTGAATCACCCAGCATATAGCTCCGTCAGGACGGAACCCTAGCCACAGCCATAAATTAATACAATTCTCGAATTGTTAAGAATTTATATTGCGAGTGCCACTTTTTAGCGAGCTTCGCTAATTGCTTCTACTGAGACAAGTGTTCAATTCCATTGTGTAAAAACGTTAATCACACATTTGGTCAGTGCACTGTCTACTAGTCGAATAATTTGAATGCGCGTCTATAATAACTGAAACATGCTCCTATTCTGCGCCCGTCCAAATTAAAATCCCAAGAAGCAAACCCCATTGGGTCCGCGGCTCCGGCTCCGGCCTAGTTCTCGAGCAGGAATGGCCAAGATACCACCTTGAAAACAAGGCTTTCACCTCCTCCCCCCTTTACGTCATCCCTAGTGAATCCACGCAGCACCACCTAGCGTGTGTCAGCGTCGCAACAAACGTGCCTCGCAGCGTCACACAACGAGCGCGACGCTATAACACGCGGCGACGCCAAAACGGACGCGTCTGCCGCTTTGCGGCGACTCTTGTCCAAATTCGGCGTATTTGCCGCTTGAGGCGAGCTGGGGATCCATTAAGGATGACGTCACTTGCAGGCCTTGTGTCGTAGGTGAGAGGGAATGACAGTATACTCTTCTAATATTTGGTGCGCTTAAATAATCTCATCGATGGAATCCTTCTGAAGTTTATCCCCCTATAGTTTTATGTGGTCATCATGGGATCTCATGCATTCCCGTATGTATGTATTGGTCCGCAGTCACCTGCTCGCTGTTATACTGAAGAAAAAGCTCAATAAACGTTGTATTTTCAAAAAAAAATGTGCACGTGGATTCGGGGCCGTATAAACGAAACAATATTGCCGCCGCCGCGATACCTCGACTATGTTCGACAGGATAAAACGCGTGCGTACAGAAAACTCAAAAGCGGCAGCTGCAGAGTTCGATGAACCAATGTGTTGACGAACTATACACACACATGGTGGTAAAGGTAAGCGGGAGGAAGAGTGATGTAACAGCAGAAGAGCCCTTAGTTGCCATGCTGTGGCTTAAAGGGGCAGTGCAATGAACGAAGCGCCGGAGGAGCGGCCACGCGCTGGAAGACGGCCGCTTGGCGGCGCTGGTGCATGCAACACCGCGGTCGCCGCGACGGGTACGCAGCAGCCGACGTTGTTGTGAGCGTCGTCGCTCTTTGTGCGTGTTTTTCAACTGTAGATGACGGTGTTCTGTTGATAGCCTGTGGTCGTGAGTGGAAGCCATGATCATGAACGTAACTCTAGCACACGTTTCAATCTGATCTTGGTGCTGCCTAAGCACTAAAACATCGAGGTGCACGAATTAGTGATAATCGAAAACGAGAACATGCTGAATCTATTAAAAGCACTATCAGAACATCTGGAACTGTCCAATTTGACTGAGCAAGATATCGAATCAATGCACAGGCTTCCACCCAAACAGGAGAAAGTGCCGATTATCTTGGTGCGATTCCCTTCTAGTGCCATAAGGAACATGTGGCTTCTAAAAAATGCTCAACTAAAAAAAAAAGATGGCAAACGTACGAATCCATGAGAGCATGACGGCACAAAGCAAAAAACTGTCCTCGCAGATGAAAACAACAGCCGCGGAGAAGGGATACAGATTTGTATGGCACAGAGAGCGCAAAGCGTTTGTACGAAAGGCACAAGGTCATCGGGTGGTCAAGACTGAACGAAAAGACGATCATGACCTAATATGACAAAGGAAAAAAAACTTTAAAAAGTAAAGTACAGCGTTACTTCTTTTTTTTTGGTATGGAAGGTAATTTGTTTACTAATTTATGCTTGAAGCATGACGAATTCATGAAGGCCAAAAGAAATCAAGGGTGATCTGAATTGTCTTTTCTTCACATGAATGTCTGCTCTATGCTATCAAAAGTAGAGAACATTGAAGTTCTTGATACTTTGCGGTCTTTTTTTTTATTTTTCTCATGTTTCTTTAAACATGGTACACTTCGAACTCAAATGACTTTGTTTTGCCTAATTACAAACAAATTTTTTTACGAATAAATATAACGCTAAAGATTAAGCTGATGAAGCATATTATACATTTCTGGGGACATTCCACAAAATTTATAGTAAAAGTTTTCTGTACAACTTCATCAGGCAAGGCAAGAGGTCGAAACAACCTTGGGTTTCACGTAATATGGTGAAAAAAATTAACATAAAAATAATTTGTGCCATAAATTTGTCTGATCTAAAACTAGCGAAGATTTGTCAAAGATTGAGACATACAGGAACAAACTGAACGCATTGATGAAGAAAGCTAAACTTGAATATCATTCAAAACTGTTTAATAATATCCAGGAAATTAAGCCAGAGACATTATGGAGAATGTTGACCGTGTCTTGAAGCCTTACGATCAGAAAGCCATGTTAACTGAAATTCTACAATGTGGAGAAAAGTCGTTTGGTACGTCGCTTGCAAATTCTTTCACTGACTACTTGGTCAACCTAGCCAGCAGCACTTCGAATGTAACATACTAAGAAGACCCATGGTTCTATATTTATGAAAATATGCAATCTTTTTCCCTAAGTCCGACTGATGAAAATGAAATGATATCAGCGTTTCGAAGCGTAAATAATAACAAAGAAGGAAATGTAAATACCTCAATATAGAACCTATCATATTTGTTATTGATTTGTTAGCTGCTACATTGACGCTCAAATTTAATCTTTCGATGTCTTTGGGTGAATTACCTAAAAGTACGTAACTTGTTCAGATTGCTTTGACATTAAGGGTGGCGATATTAACTTGTTAGAAAATTCACATTTTTCTAAAGGCTTTGAGAAAATTCTTTATGGCAAACTGTCGGCATATTTGGCGCATTTCTTTTTATTAACGGACTGCCAGCATGATTTCAGAAAAGGAAGCTTGTCTGCTGAATCCGCTCTACTGTCCCAGATAAAAGTAATCATTACTATTATCGTAAACAAAGTGTTGGCATTAAGGGATATGCGTAGATATCTCTAAGGCGTTTGACCTAGTAAATCACAGTATTCTTTTAAATAAACTACAATGCTGCGGTGTACGGGGTCATGCACTCAGTGTATTAAATCATACCTGTCTGAGCGAAGACAATTTGTTCAACTCAATGATTCAGTATCATTTATTAGAATAGTGATTACAGGTAACCCTCAGGCAAGTGCCCTAAATTCCTTATTAATTCTCCTATTTACTAATGATATAGAGCATTGTATTCCCGACTGTACAGTTATAGCCTATGCAGATGACACTACATTATTTTTCAAAAGCAATACAACTGACGAGATTGAAAAGATGGTGAATCGTATGCTCCCTCAACTACACATATGGACAGAAACAAATAGGTTACAAATTAACGCAAACAAAAAAAATGCATGCTATTCCGGGCTGAAAACATTGGAATTGAATCTAACCTAAATGTCATTTTAGGTGGGAATATAAATGAGGTAGTAAAGTCCTACAAGATAGTAGGTGTTACTTTTACAGAGAACTTATCATGGAATGAGCATGTCGACTATATTCATAAAAAAGCTAGAAGGGCTGTGGGTATATTGTCCAGATATCGCACAATTTTTCCCCGTCAGTCAAGATAATAATTTTCAATGGTCTTGTGCAGTCATACGTTTTGTATTGTCACTTCGTAATGGGTACCACTACCCTGAAGGATATAAACAAAATTATGACTCTGCAAAACAAAAAAAACACTAAGACTGGTTGCGAATGTGTCGTACTTTTATGACACAGATGCTATTTTTACTCAATTCAATGTTGTTAGAGCTACGAATCTACATTATTACCGGCTCCTCTTATCGTACAAAGCAGCACTAGAAAATAAAAGTAGCTGTTTTTTTTTCCCAGATATTAAACTTAATTAAAACAGCTATCGCCTATCACACACTGCGATGTGAAGGGTGGTATGTACCTACCTCCTGCACAAACCATGGTTTTTCAGATTCATTCTATTATCTTTATTAAACACGTTGAATCCTCGGAACTTCAGCCATAATTGTCCATTTGAAGACTTCATCTTGATATTATCTGCCTTATAAAATGTTTTCTTTAAAAATAAACGTATTGTGTCAACAAAGGCAACGCGAAAGACACCTCTGTACATCAAATTAAGCAGGGAAATTAAGTAGGGACGTACGCAAACCGCCATCTTAGAGCTGGGGCCTTGTCAAGCTGCATTTATTGCAGCTTTTTGCCCCGGCTACCATCTTTCTTTGCGAAAAAAATAAAACTGATTGATTGATTGACTCATTGATTGATTGATTTAACGCATGCGGACGGTAGACCACACGAGACGGCTCTTTGAGTATTGCTTGAGTCCTTTGTCGGACGCCTTACAGATGACAGGGCTTCGCATGTTTATTCTTCGAGCGTGTCAACAGACGCTAGTTAGGTCTTCATTGTCAATTGATTATTGCAGTAAATATAGGTGTACCACTTTTATAATCTCGTTCTGTACCGATTACCCTCTTTGTGAAACCTTTTTGGCGACCGTAAGTGCTACCACTAATGCGCCACCTGATCTTTCTTTTCATATGGTTTTGATATTACACCTTTGAACAGTAATTACGGTGTGTTAATGTAATTAGTTTGTCAACTGGCTCCGCACGAAGTCTTTGTTGTCTCTTGCACCGCACCGCGACGAGAAAAAAATTAGAAATTGTAAAATTTCAGAAATTGCACGTTCTTATTCATTATGCGAATTTTACTTATTAAGAAAACAAAATATTAAAAACGCACGCATAATTGTTGCTAATTACTGTATCAAGATGATAAAACAAACTAAAAATACGCACAGGGGCCTAATATCACCAGAGGAAATGAGCGAAGTAATATAATAAAATTACAAAACATATTGTGGGGTACGTACCCAGGCTTAACTTCTAGTTTTAACTAAAGTAGCATTAACAAAATATTCATGTAAAATAAAGTGGTTCAATAAAGTAAGGGACACGTGCTTAGTATAGTTTTATTGAAAAAATACAACCAATAATTTATGCAAGGATTAGAGTTACTCTCTCGGGCTGGTACACACCAGCTCGGAACTCGTGGAGCGAAAGCTCGCGCTTCAGGACCCAGGGATCCTGGGTTCAATCCCCACCCCTGCCCGTTTCGATCTGGATGCGCACCGCACCGGCGTGCGGTCGTGTACCACTACTGCGTGGTACACGTTAAAGATCCCAGGCTAGCGGTTGTATTGCACTGGCTAAATTTCTCATTTATAGAGCGAGTGACTCGTCGCAACTTTGAAATGGCTGACCAACTACACACTGCCTAAATATCCGCACAACCCCAATTATTTTTTGGAAAAAGGGGCTGGAAGAAGTAGAGGGAAGCGCGCCGGCAAATCACGGCGTCACGTCAGCGCACGTGATGCCGTCATTGATCTGCTCATTCGCTCTATAAAATGACGTCGTGCAGTCAGGGCGCTGGGAGGCTGAGACGGAACAAATTCATGTCACCTTTCCGTTTACGGGTTGTTTTTTTTTTTAATCGAAGCCAACAGACGTATTTTACTAAGCGTTTCACGCACGTGTGAGGCCGCCATGACTGTAGGCCATCTGGGGCTCGGCTCGCGCGGAGCTCCAGCGGGGTTGTCCCGCGTGCAGAAAGACTACAGTTCTTATGATCTGTGCCGTGGCAGCGGTGAAGTAACCAAACTAACTGGTGAGATTAGTCTATTCAGTGGCGTGTCAGTGTCCCCGTACCTTCGGGAGCGGTGCAAACACATGAGGCACCTAGTGACGTACCACGTTCTCAGCGCTGGTCTGGCTGAGATGGCTTGCGGTAGGCGAGGTAGAAAATCCGGTGCTACGGTTAACGTTAGATGCGAATGCGGTGTCGACTCACCGCGCTGAGGAAGGACGCGAGAGAAAGGGGCCAATTTTAGTCGTTTGACCAAGTTAGCAAATACAGATTGGTCATACCGACACATTCGGTAATTCGTAGAATACGTTCTTGGTCTACGGACGCATGTGTGGCGGCATCCTGGAGGTTTTGGGTCGCTAAGGGACCTGTGGGTGTTATTTTCCGTGCGGGATTATTCGTCTCAATAAAATCAGCGGGTTATAAGCCTTCTAGAGTTAGCGCGTGATTTAGGGGAACAAAAGGTCACTAATGATAACGGTTGAAAGTAGGGCGTTTTTGTAGATCGTTTTCCCCGTCCCGCAACACTTTCCGCAACCCGCTACGAGACCCGGAACTCAGCAGTCAAGGCTACCCGAGAACACGTGCAGTTGCTGCGTCTGCGTTGTGGGGAGTGCACAGACTAGCGGAGTGTAAAAAGTATAACATTTATACTGAAAGAGATTGTTGACACCTTCGGTATCAAGCTTGCCGGTGAAACGAAATGGATCGGTTCTCTGTCCTTGCACTTAGCACGTAGGAAATACGAATATATTGCATCATCCTTGTGATAAGAAGGCATGTATTTGTGTTTTTTCACGTTAAAATTCAATCTTAGTAGTGCACTGTTTGTTTTAAAGGGAAGCTAAAGAGGTTCTTGAAAAAAAAACGAGTTAAAGGTGAATTTTAGAGTATTTTTTTCCCATGAATCTGAATATCACGTTCGTTTTTCTCAAAGATGTAACTCAATGCAAGAAAACGAAAACCTTTTGACCAGTTGTTAGGTCATACGCAGATTTTTCGGCCGCCAAGCGCGTGTCACTCGTGTGGACAGCGCATGCAATTGCAAGCTTGCCGGGTATATTCTCTCAAACTGACACCGGTCGTGACGTCGTTTTTTTTTTTTTTTACCTTTTCAAAAATAGCATGAGTGCGCGCACATAGCTTTGATAGGCGCTGAAGATGCACGAGAGCAGAGATTCCAAAAACTCTCTATATGACGTCAAGTTCCAGAAAAGGAGGGGCTTCAACGGTACTTAAAAATTAGTTTCTCAATATTCGTGATCCTGGAGGCCTAGTGAAGACGATTGAAGGGTTTGTTCTCAAATACAGAGCTTGCTTCAGTTCTCCTTTAAGAAGGCATGTGGGTTTCTGTCTTTCACATTTCCCAATCAAAAGTAGTTTAGGCAAAAAAAAATTGAATCAATGAGCGATTTTAAATTCAACTCTTTAATACAATCAACATGTTCAGATTTCGAGATGATTTCGAGACTCGCTGTAAAACAATGAGTCTTGGTATCTTGATCTGTATACAAGTAGGATGTCCAGCGTGGAGAATCGGTGGCGTCTGTGTCTGTCTCCTCATAACTTTCTATTCTCTCACTGTCACTCTCTGAAGATTCATTGGACAATATCTCAGAGGCCTCCTTGGGATTGCAGCTGTCTTCGCCGCTTAAATCACCTTCACTGTCACTTGAGTCACAGGCCTGTTCGTAAAACGCGGACGAAGTAAAGGCTGCCATGTTGAACACCCAAAAGAGCGTGCAAAATGCCCACCCACACATCTAGCAAAAAAAATGTGTCGCACCTCTTATGGCACTTGTTGAAGGTATAAAAAAACTAAGTATGCATAGTTTAGATACCCGACAGGAGATGGCACAAGATTGTTTAGAGGTGCCCGATGCTTGACCGCAAAGGAGACATGGGCCCTGACACTTGTCCAGAACGGGAATATTTATTCGTCGGGAGATATGCGACAGATGACCCCAACAGGTTTGAGTTTATTTCTCAATGTAGTGCACTTTTTGTCTTCTTTCTAATCCTTGCTCCTTGGCTCTTTTAGCATTCTTGTGATGTACCAACCAGCGGCCCCATCACCCCTATCTTACTGCAGATTCATTCTCTGTGTTGTTGCTTTGTCTCGCAGATGGGAACTTGCTGGTGTTCAGTGCCCATGTGGATAGCGTGCTGACCTCGAAGGAGCCCCTAGGAGCCTTCAGTTCTCCCGAGGAAGTGAAAGCGACTGCAGATACCGAGCTCCCTGACCTCTATCCTGCCAAGTACACTTTGGAGCTGGAGTCGAGGAATATCTACAAGATGGACGAATTATACCGTGAGAGCTCCTTTTTGTGCCACGTTGCGGAACCAGAAGGGTTTGTTTACTACAACGTCCGTCCGTCACTGTTCAACTGATGAACCAGTTCATCGATTCATACATGGAGCCTTCCTGTAGGGACTTACAATAAAGAAGCATACTGGGTAATCACTTTACAAGTGGAATTCGTTGTGCCCACCAACTGAGAAGAAAAAGCTTTCTTTGAAGTGCCAGGCCTCCTTTTTGTTTTGCAGCTTTTCACTTAAAAAGGTCCCTTTTTCTAGCTCTGAGTTTGCCTGTCTGGCCACCACTAGCCTATATGATGAACTAGCGCAAGAACCAAAACAGAAGTGAGTTGGGAGGTGGGGCTGAGTGCCATCTGACTGCTGGTAGAAGTAGTATTTTGTCATCTTGAGTTCTTTTCTGTTATCATCCCAACAGTGTCACTACAGTCTAAGCTCGTTATAACAGACCTTGATTTTGGCCAAGGTTTCGGTCTGTTGTAAAAGGAGTATGTGAGTAACTTTATATCTGCAAACGCAGATATGAAGTTGAGTCAGTGGTATGTAGAGGAAAACCAACCGAATTTTGCAAATCGGTATGTTATATCCAAATGTCCGTTGTAACTAGGTCTGTTGTAATGAGCTTAGACTGCACCAACAGAAGAGCAGGAGTATCCTATCGTAAAAGTATGTCATAATATAGTATAAATCTCCATGTGACAGCTTTCCTTTCGAGGCTTGCTTGATTAATAAAAATTTAATGCCGCATTTTCCTGACTATAGTCTGCACCCAGTGTATAATGTGCAGTTGCAAACTTTGGTCGAAAAAAAGGTTTTCTATTTGATTGTCTGCACCTTGTGCATACCGTAAAATACAGGTGGAACGCCCACTCTATCCTGCCAAGTACACTTTGGAGCTGGATCAATCTAGAAATGGGCGCTTGTCAGGTCAAATTGGCCGCTTAACGTATAATTTGCAAATTCCCAAGTTTGGAACACGTTAATAATGGGCACTTGAACAAGGTGGGCGCTTCCTCGGTATTTTACGGCAGTCTATCTCTAGTGTTTACTCTGTACGTAAAAAATTTCTCATAGACAGCAGGCCTTGGCAAATGCCGGCTTTATTAGCTCACAGAGAAGCTTGTATCGTACATAAATCATCTTTAGCATATGGCGCCCCCTTTGTGGCAGCGGGTCGGCGGCAGTCTGCTCCTGTGCTGCGGCGATCCGTGGTGCGCCAGTCGGCCGGAATTCCGTCGAGTGGACGGCCGCGCTCCTTCCTAGGAGTGATCCTGGTTCCAAGGCGTCGTCCGTGAGCTCCCAGGGAATTCCGCTGGGCTCACCGCTGGCCGCCGCCATTGCGGCCTCCCCCCGTCGATAGCCACGTGGCACCGGCCCGTGCCAAGCGCATCGGGGTTCAAGCGTGTCGGTCGGTGCTGGGGGAAGGTGGTACCTGCGCTCCGCCAGTATGTCGGCCTGAACCCTGCGAGCCTCATGTGCGAGCTCACTCAGACTTCCGAATGGGCGCCCACGCAGATACCGCGAAAAGGTGGGATGCGCCTGCCTCACCACCCGCTCGACCTGCTCCTGGTCCGTAGCATTCGGATCGGCGATCTGCAGGAGTTCCTGCATCGCCCGCAGGTACTCGGCGAAGGGCTCAGCGGGAGCCTGCGTTCTTTCCTCCAGTTCCCTGCGCATTCTTGGCAGGTAGTCTGCCGGCAAGAATTCTTGTCGGAAGAGGGCCGTGAACTCGTCGAGTGTTCCGGCTGACTCGCCCACAAGGCGATGCCACGTGGCCGCCGGGCCTACGAGAGCCACCGGCAGAACCCTGCCTAGCGTCTCCTTCTCGGTCAAGCCGGTAGCCTTCCGATATCGCTGGATTGCCAGCAAGAAGTCGGTCGCGCTCATAGCTCGATCGCTGTGTCCGCTGTACTCCGGCACCGGAATACGGATGAGGGTTTTCGGCGTTTCCCTCTGCATGCTCTGTAAGGCGTGCGCGAACGCCGCAACCAACGCCGTGGATTCACGGGACATCTCCGTGCTTTGCGGCATAGACACCACCGGCGACACCGTCGGCGTGTCCGGACTCAGCGCTGCGGTCATCGCCGCGGAGTTCCGCTCCGCCAGCCCCGTCGACGTCGCGACGTCGGCCAAAAACATTAAATCTGTGAGGGCGAAATTACCCGTGGCCATCTCGAACACTTGTTTGGACGTACCCTTCTCACCTTCGCAGTGCCGCGGTATAGACCCGCCAACCAGGGGGACCGCACCGCGTAAACTTTCACGCAGTGTCGTCGACGGACGTTGCGACCGTAATTACGGCTCGCCTGCCCCAACGTTGATGCGCCATTTGTGGGAATTCGCGTACCGCCGCCGATACGCCGTTCCCCACGTGGTCCGTCAACAACCAGAGTCCAGCCTGGTTCTTTCACGGGAGCGGGATTCCGCTCCCCGTTTATTGGTACATAAAAACGCAACGCTACAAAACACTCAATCTATACTACAAACACACGCGACATTACTCAAATATTTACAAACGTACGTTAAGCCCAAAGCTTAACACAAAGAGGGCCTCTAGGCCTCGTGTCCCGCTATTGCCCGAGAGCAGTTGCTAGCACTCGCCTTTCTTGAGCGCCGGCCGGAATCCTAAGAGACTCTTGCCTCCCGGTTACCCGACAATATCGACCGATGGGCGAGGAGGTTTTCTCCTCGCCCGCCATGGGGGCGTCTGCAGCGCCATCCAGTGGCTAGGAGAGAAAGCGGCCCGTCGGGAGCCGAATTCGAGATCCCGATCGACCCCGCGGCGACACGACCACGTGATCGTGTCTGAGGCGAGGCAACTAAATAGCTGCCCAGCGGCCAAGACGGCTAAATGGTTTGATAGGCGCCCTCGTGAATGCACGGTGCGCCATAAGCTTCACCGATTTGCGTCAATACCACCTCGAAGATAAGACCTGCACCTTTCCCCTTCCCTCAAACGTCATTACTAGTGGATCCGTGCTGTGCCGCTTAATTTGCATCAACATCGCAGCTATACAAAAAAAAAAAAAAACGCGTCTCGCAGCATTTTGCAATGAATGTGACGTTATAATAAGTTACAGCTCAAGAAGGTAGGGCGAGGGAAAGAAAGTGTGGAGAGGAAGAAGCAGACGGAATGCTGGAGGGGAGAGGATGAAACATCCTCTCCTCTTTAGCATTATGTCTGCTTCCTCCTCCCCTGCCTTCCTTACCCTCGCCCTATCTTCTTGAGTTGCAACGGACTATAGTAAGTTACAGCTCAAGAAAGTAAGGCGAGGGAAAGGAAGCCGGGGAGGAAGAAGCAGACGAAACGCTGGAGAGAGGAAGAGGTTTGCCCTCTCCGCTCCAGCGTTCCGTCTGCTTCCTCCTCCCTGCCTTCCTTTTCCTCGCCCTACCTTCTTGAGTTACAACAGACTATAGCAGAACGACTCTCATCGAGCTTCAACGTGCTTACCTCTTTTGGTGAGTCGGGTTCCACCAATGATGCTGTCCTGCGCAGGCCTTGTCCTCTAGGTAGTATTGTTTGCACCGGTACGCACGTGTCAAGCTTCACTGCTTTGCACTAGTGCGGTCAGAGAAGCTGACGTGGCGGAGCATCTCGATGGGCTCGGAAATTTTGCTCAGTTTTGTAGAACAGCCTTGTTAGATTGCATTCACACGTCGACAACCAGTTTTAAAGGACACTGCTAGAAAAAGATAATCTACATTCGGATGAATAAGGTAATGATTGCTTTGCTTTCCATTTTGCGTCACTTCTTGCTCGACTCGTTTTATTTAAGTATTGTTTGTCGTGCAGTGAAACTGTTCCTTCTCAAATAGGTTTGCTGACAAAATAATTCCAGCTGGGATATATTAAAGTATTTCACATAAATGTAAAATAATTAGCAGTAAAATCTCGTATTTGCGCACCTCTAAGTGTTTTTTTCTTAGGCTTTCTTTATGTTTTTTTTTATTACAGTCTAGCCTGCAAGCCCCACAGCACTGGATATATGTGTCATACTGTCGAGACCGGTTATAACAAAATAAACGTGAATTGGAAATCACTTCGCTATATCCGCTACTTTATTATAACCGACTTCGGTTAACGAAGTGCAAAAGGGAATGGGAAATCGTGATCGCTTCGCTGTAGCTGCTATTTCGTTATAACCAACTTCGTTATAACGCTATGCAGGATGTTTCAGCCAACTTGTGTCAAGACTAAAAATATGGTTCAGGCTATGCGTGTTGAACTGAAACAATATTTTCACAGACCTATAAAGGGGCGATGCAACGTTATTCAGTCGGAATGTTTTTCACTTTACACGAGCTTACTGGCACTACTGGGACTCAAAAATACTTTTAGGCAATGCCACTGGCAACGAAACTCCTGTGTTGCGGTGTAATTTCAAGGACGAAAGCGAGCGTTTTCATTCAAGCTCTCTTTCGCGAAACTTGATGACGTAACTAGGGGATCGCGGTACCCCACAGTGCCGATATTTGAATGGGGCTCATAGATTGGACCGGAGCATTGCGTGAACACGCGATTTGGGCTCATGATAATCGATAGCTCGAGAAGCCCCGTGTCCAATCGCTGCAATGACGACCATAACAATGCCTGGAACTCGACGCATGTCCTGTGCCTTGCCAACCACAGCGCGTGGCTATGATCAACATTGGTGGCATATAATCGGCTCTAGATCACGTGGCCGCTCGTTCTGGCTGCAAATTGAGGGAGTGAACGCTGCTCGTTTTCTTTTTTTCGTTGCATCGCCTCTTTAAGGAAGTCAAGATATTTCTTGCAATGTGCCGAACTGGAAAATGAGCACAAATCAATTAACTGTTTTTAATTAAGATTAATTTGTGCGGTAACTCGTTGCAAACGTAGATTGTGTTGACAAACGCCCTTTGTGGCGTTTCCATTTGTTGTATGTTTCAATTGTGTTTAATATTTTTCTTAAAAAAAAAAAACGCGAGATTAACGCGTTTTGTGGCAGATCGTCACGAGACGCGGCCACCGAAAGTGAAAAGGTAAAGCGGCAGACGAGGTGCAAGAGGCTAAAGCCCCTTCATGTTTCAAAAGTAGCGCAATGTTCGTCGATGCACGAAGCACATGCAACGTGCAGCCCTTGGGAAGATCATGGCGGCACAGCGCAGCACTGAGCTAGATTTCAGACGCCATGAATTTCCCAGAAGTGGCGCGCGGCACGTGCCTCGAGCATTTCTACAACAATGAATGGCGCCACTTTTCCCAGTAGTAGTATACTCTACTTCACCTTATGATGTACCGCAGGAAAGGCTACAAGTGCGAGCTCCTTGCTCTGGGACACATCTCGGCGGCACAAGCTCTCGCGCGTCAAGGGCAGTTGCCAATGCTATGAGCTCGCGCTTCTAGCCTTCGCTGCGGTACAACATAAGGAGAAACGGACTATAGCAGTTTATTGTAAAGTGGAAAGGGGTAGAAGCAAGGCGAAAGGTTAGTCTCCCAGTGGTGGGGTCAGCTTTCTCGCCTTGCTAGGGGGGTAGGGGGAACCAAGAGTGGTTGTAGGAGAGGTGGCACAACAAACACTATGATATACATAATACACTATAATACACTATGATACACTATTTACAGTGTGATACAATATTAAACAAATTGCGTGGCTAATTTTGATCTTGGTCCTTTCCTCACGTATTACAGGCTGCTATAGCCTGCGGATTTTAAATAGTCAAGCAGTGCTCTTAAAGCTTTTGTTCTCGAATGCCGCGAACCTGCCGGGAACAGGAGTGACTTGGTGTTGCCAGCTGGAATGTTAAGCTGTTTGAGGGTGGTCACAAGTGTTTCTCGGTGGTTGCTCACCGCTCTGCAATGCCAGAGAATGTGTTCGATGTCCTCCGTGGCACCACAGGCACTGCAGGCTGGGGATGTCAGGTGTTTGATGAGATGCAGTCGAGAAGCGGTTCGGGCGCAGCCTACCCTTATCCGATGAAGTAGAGCTTGTTCGAGCCTGCTGAAGCTTTTCTTGGGGATTGTGTGCGGCGGTGTTCCAGCCGCAGTTTCAGGGTCGGGGTGAAGTTTCTGAATGGCTTTTTGAATAAGGCTGTTTGACGAATTATATGGATGTACGGAGATTGTTGGTTTGACATCCGCATGAGCAGTACGTGCGAGAGCATCCGCAGTCTCATTTCCTTGAATGCCAACGTGAGAAGGGATCCACTGAAACTGGATGGATGCACCTTCCATAGCTGCCTTCTGCACTAGGTGGGCTATAGTGCGAGCTAGCGGAGATGCTGTTTCCAGGTTCGTGAGTTGTCTCAGAGCTGCTTGGGAGTCGGAGAAGATGACAAAGTGATGTAGCTCCGCGTGCTTGAGAGTTTCTTGTACGGCAAGCCAGATGGCAGCAAGCTCGGCACATGCGGTGTTCAGGCATATGTCCAAGCGACCTTTCGTGTGAACTCTGAGTTGGGGAATGCAGTAGGCAGCTGTTGCGGAATTTCCACGTATGCTACCATCTGTATAAATATGCGTTTTTCCTGCGTAGTCTGTAGTTATCAACTCTTCGGTAATAGACCGTGCTACGCAATCTGCGACCCTACCTCGCCGAGGCAGGTCAGGAATACTTGCCAGTATTTGCATATTCTCTTCGTCGCAGTGAGGCGGAAGTGTCTCTGGAACATTAGAAGGATAGCCGATTGTTGAACGAAATGCTTCACCCATCCTTCCTAAAAAAGAATTAGGCCTCGCTATGATGCCTTCGATGAGTTGGATTGTATTATGTGCACTGTGGAGCCTAGTGAAATGTCGAAGCACTCGTTCTTGTGCTTGATTCCGTAGTGGGGAGTCGCCGGCTTCTACGAGTGTGGGCACATTTTGTGATGAGCAGGGCAGGCCGAGGCAGAACCTTAGCGCCGTTCGGTGGAACGTTTCAAGTGTTGTCCATTGTGATCTTGCTATGTCGAGTAGGGGAAGTGCATAGAGCACTCTGCTTACAATGAGATCCCCGATAGAGCGTCAACAGTGATGACTGGAACGGACCCCAGTTTTGACTTGCGATGCGGTGAAGAGCCCCACATAGTTTACGAGACTCTTTCATGACCTGCTTAACAGCAGGGCGCCAGTCCACTCTGTCGTCTATAATGACGCCAAGATATTTAACTTGTGTCCGCCTTCGAATCCGTTCTCCTTCCACGCGAAGTCTTGAGAATTCGGAACGTAATCGCCCTCGTGGTCTGTAGGTGAGTGCGGAGGTCTTAGCAGTAGACAATGTGAGGCCAGCGTGAAAGAGGAATGCCGAGGTGGTGTTGAGAGCCTTTTGGAGTTGTGCTTCAACTGTTGTTGAGAGGAGCGTTGGACCAGCACACCACAGTACGACGTCGTCAGCGTATATTGCACATTTGACTGGAAAGATACTTTCTTTTGGTAAAGCAGGGGGAGTGCTGCCATGACAACGTTGAAGAGTAGCGGGATGAGGACACTTCCCTGTGGCACTCCTTGTGTGCACTCGCGTGGCGTACTCAAATGCCTGGCCAGTCTAACTTGGAGCGTTCGTTTGTTTAGAAAAGATTGCACAAAGGCCAGGGCCCGACCTCCTACCCCGATTAATTGCAATCTCTCTATTATTATGTCGTGAGGGAGAGCGTCGAAAGCACGATGTATGTCCAAGAACACGGCATGTAGAACGTGTTTCTGTGCTTTGGCCTCTTCAAGAGACGAGGCAAGATCTCCGATGGCATCTGCTGTGGATCGACCTCTTCTGAAGCCCGAAAGTTCGTGTGGGAACGCGTTTGTGTGTTCAAGTTGCCAAGTGAGACGGCGGTGGATCATCCTTTCCATTAGCTTGCAGGTGCAGGACGTCAGCGATATTGGGCGATATGAGGACAAGTCATTCGCGCGCTTTCCTGCTTTCTTGACAGCTATCACGGTCGATTGTAACCAGGCATCGGGTAGTACTCCTCTCTGCCAAATGCTGTTGAAGTAGGCTAGTAGTTTGGGTCGGTCTTCTTCGTCGATGTTTTTTAGGGCCTGGTTAGTTATACCGTCAGGTCCTGGGGCACCCCGTCGACGGCAGTTTGACAAGGCGTAATTTAACTCTGATAATGTGAAGTCGTCGTCAACTGACTTTCTTGGGAAGTGTGGAACGGGAGGCCTGGGTCCAAGAAAAACTGCCTTTGGTGAGTTGATGTGAGCGGTGAATTCATCTGCAAATCGTTCTCTGAGGGTTGCGAATGAGATTTTGTTTTTGATGGCGATTGCTGCGAAGTGGTCTTTAGGTGGGACTGCAGTGAGATAGACATTTGACTGTCGTCCATGGGAGGCGGGATCCAGCGTCAGTGTTTAGTGAATTACTTCTCTGTTGCCATTGATGACGGCCAAGTTGTACGGTATATCTGCGAAGCTTGGCCTCAATTCGTCGTGATGTTGTCCAGTCTTGTGGTCGCTTAGAACGTCTAGCTATTCTTTGAGCTCGCCGGGATGCGGCGCGAAGGTTCAAATATGTCAGGTCTGGGACTGGTTTTGTTGTTGGGAGCGTTATTTGTTTCGTGGCGACTTCGAAGGCGGTGGTTACGGCCTCCTCAATTGCTGGAGAATTTTGGCTTGTTAATATCGTGCTAAGGGTTACGCGATAAACATCCCAGTTGGTAATCTGATGCGTTCTGACCTTCCGTGGGATGGCCGTGATGGGGAGGAGCAAGATGGGCACGTGGTCACTTCCCCATGTGTCAGGTTCTGCATTCCAGACCATCTGTATTTCGGGTGATACGAATGTTAGATCGAGAACACTGTCTGTTTTAAGGAGAGGACGAATGAATGTTGGCGATCCGTCGTTGAGGCATCTTAGGCCTAGATCTGTCGTTACATTAATGAGCGCATTTCCCCTTTGTGTGGTTGTGTCACTTCCCCAAACAGGGTGGTTCGCATTAAAATCTCCGCACCATATAATTGGCCCAGGACAGCGTTTTCTGATCTTTCTCATTTCATCGGGATCCCATGGTTGGTTAGGACGTATGTAGCTTGAGACAACAGTAATATCTTGCTTGTTCATTCTTATTGTTACGGCTGTATGTTCATCGTATAGAGTGTTCAAGTCGCTAAGGTCGATTTCCATTTGCTTGAGGTGACTCTGCACGAATATAGATGCCCTAGACTTGCCGTCGAGGTGCGGTGTCTTACTGTGATATTGGACGTATGGGGATAATCGATGAGGTCCTGGTTCCACATACGTTTCTTGAAGAGCAAGAACATTTGGTTGAAGCTCCAGGAGGCGGCGACGAAGTTCGGCAAGTCGAGGTCGAAGAGTATTAACATTCCACTGGATGATCGATGGAAGCATCTTGATACGACCTGGCGCGACCGGCGCGCGCACAGGGGATCCTGCAGCGTTGCTCTCAGGCATCGCTGTGTTGAGAATTTTTCACGATTCCGACGATAGTTGTCTCAAAGAGCATCATTCCTTGCAAAATTGTCTTCAAGGTGCTTGGTGGCATTTGTGCAATGGCGCTCCGCAGTGCAGAGAAGATGAAGCCTATTATGCTATCGGCGGATGTGGCTGATTCTTGCGCTGGCTCCTCAGACACACGTCGACCAGAAAGTACATCACTGTATGCAAGGTTTCTCTTTGGTCTAGTCTGGGTAATTTCTTGTTGGTCCTTCTTCGCATCTGACTTTCCTGAGTTTTCTTTATCAGTGGATGGAGAACGTTTAGAAGGGATATTCATTGACCTCGATGTATCTCTTTTTGACGAGTCCTTCTTAGGTTGATTTTTTCGTCCTGCTTGCGCATGGGAACGATCTGCGTGCGTTGTTTCTTTTTGGAGCGCAGGATATTCTTGTGCTTCAGGCAGTTCGCGTTGCGTTTCAGCAAGCTTTGGTCCGTGAATGAAAGATTTTTTTCTTGAAAGCGCTGCCAGGCGTACCTTGCAATTTGCGTAAGAAGCAGGATGGTCACCAAGACAGTTTGCACATTTGGTGGGAAGTGTGCCAGGGCATTCTTTGGACGAGTGTGGTTCTCCACATCTTTTGCATTTTGTTTTCCCCTTGCAGTACTTTGCAATGTGGCCGAGGGCCTGGCAGTTGAAACACCTTGGAGGTGCTTCAATGTACTCGGTTACCTCGTGCCGTGTGAAGCCGAGGTTGATCTTGTCCGGTCGCTCGGTGTTTGGACGGAATGTTAGAACTACTCGGTCGGTTGGTTGGGCAACATCTGTTGCAATTTCGCGTCGCTGGTAGAGCCGACGAGCGGCAATCACACCGGTTGGTCCCAGAAATTCGTTAAGGTCATTATCAGTGTACCACTTTGGTACTCCTTTGATGAGACCGAAGTTTTGCAGGTACGCTTTGGGTATAGTTGCTTGTACTGGGATCCCACAAAGGGAGTGCACTTTGAGAAGCCGATGCACAGTCGGTACTTCTGAGACATCAAGTAAAAGACCTCCCCTCGCTGTAAAACGATGTCTCACGATGGGCGCGCCAGCCAGTGTCTCTACTTCAGCAGACAATTTCAGCGGGTTTTGTTGCTGCAACCGCTTGTCCTCCTGCACGGGCGTTAGAAGGACTGGGACCCCTGTCGTTCTCTGTCGACGATGTTGCACTAAGGTGAACTCAGAGTCCTCTCCGGCTTCCGTCTCTTCCATTTTTTCGGGGTGGTCGTTCACAGATATCTCCTCATCATCACCGTCTCCCTTACGTCGTTTAGTTTGGGGGCTTACTTGTGTTCCATTGTAGGTATGGTCTGATTCGGTAATATCCGAGGTCGGGGCTGGGGGATGTCCATCGGCACAGGACATACCAGGTGTACCCCTGCCTCGAAAGGCCAAGGTTGACTTGAATGGGCGTCTTAAATTATACGTATCGGAAAATTGAAACAAGAGA